>JAHBCN010007836.1:0-41458 GCA_019359885.1 Listronotus oregonensis | reverse complement strand
GCTGCCCACGCCCCTTTGACAACCCCTTCACTCAACTACGGTAGATTGATACTTTTCACTAGCGCCACTGTGTGATGTTTGTTTTTTAATAATATTGCACTTTGACGCTGGTAAAATTATCAGTCAAACGCATCATACCCACGCACCCTTAGGACAAACCCCTTCAACCAATTAAGACGGGTGTCTGTTCCAGGTGATAATTTCACTGGGACCGATGTGTAATATTGTGTTTTTATTAATATTGTACGTCGTTATTATAATTATTAGGTGTAGTACAAATATGTCTGGATTTTTTCGAAATATTATTTAATTTTTCTATTAATTGTATGGTGACATCATTACCTTGAATCTGTATTTTACCCCATCTGTTTTAATATTTTTTAGGTATCCGCCGTGTACTTTTTTTTGCTTGAAATTGATATATTATTATTGATTATTCTTGGTACTTTGTATTATTATTATTTTGGGAATTTTTGATTTATTATTTTTAGAACTCCCCCCCCGTTGATTGGTCCGTAGTAGCAGATGCATTTGGTAAAATATAATTTTTCCTTTGGTGCTGTACTTTTAGATTAATTTTTACCATCTCTGTCAAATAGTTTTAAATAGATTATTTTAGGTATTTTTTTTATCAGCATGTTGTTATTTTACAAATACAAAAACAGGTAGGATGTGGGGTAAAATATATGTGTTTTAAAATCATCTCGCAACTTTGTTTGTTCTGAATAATTCAACAAGGCGCGATTAAAATAGGCATAAGTTTTAACCAAACGTTTTTTTCTGTAAATTAAAATTTATTTTTCTAGGGGGTTTTGTTAACAACTATCTACGTTATCCACCCAGGGTATATACCGGACGGGTAGTGCTTTTTTTTTTAAATTTACACAATTAATTTTACTTACCTTGGGCTGTATTGGCTTTGAAAAGGACTCGTATTTACCTGATAAAAAAAAATTTTGATTGTTAAAAATTAAACATCTACAACCTATTTAAGCGCTTAAAGTTGCGATCAATTAAATGAATCGGTTTCAGTACATGCAATATTTGCGGTTTTTTTTGTAAATGATACATTGGGGCGAAGTATATATTTTACTATAATTTATGTGGGTAGCAACCCTAATTTTGGAAATATTGCCCGAGCGCCAAAAAATTAGCGCTTAAAGTTTGGGATTGGGTTAAATGAATGGTTTAGTACATAATATTTGCAGTTTAGTAAATGATACATTGAGGCGTTAAGTATATTTTACTATAATTTATTTGGTAGCAACCCCAATTTTGGAAATATTACCCGAGCGCTTTGTAATATTCAACATTGTGTTTTTGATGCAATTTGCGATTTTTTATTAATTTAACATAAAAGAAAACTTAAAAAATTGGGTTTCTGTCAATGCAAAATTTATGATTTTTTGATTAATTGTTGAAAATATTGACCGAACGCCAAAATTTAACAAATTCATTTTTATTTGATCTGATTCTTATTAGGTGTTTACAATGCATTTTTAGTGTTAATTATTTTAGATACTGGTATAACTTTTTACCCCCATTTTTTATTAATTATGTTAAAAATTAGTTTTACGCGAGCCAGTCTTAATATTAAATATTTCGGGTTCTGTCAATGTGATTTTTATGATTTTTTGATTAATGGTACATTAGGCCCAAGGACTATATTTAAAATATAATTTATAGGGGTAGCAACCCTAAGTTGAAAAAAATTGACGAACGCCAAAATTTAACAAATTCATTTTTATTTGATCTGATTACTTATTAGGTGTTTACAATGCATTTTTAGGTTAATTATTTTAGATAAGTTTGGTATAACTTTTTACCCCCCTTTTTTTTTAATTATGTCATAAAAGTTAGTTTTTTTGAGCCAGTCTTAATATTAAATATTTCGGGTTCTGTCAATGTGATTTTTTAATTAATATTTAACGTAAAATATGCAACTCAGTCATTCATAAACCGCACCTTCTTGAATACACGTGGATTCATTATTTTCTGTTTGTTTCAACCATAACTATGTAATTAATTTATTCATAGACTTATTCAAATTATACTGCACGAACCATAAATTGTTTAACAATTGACCTTGATCCTTTACTCCGCCTCCCGCGCGTGGTGATGACGTAATCCACCTGATATTCACGACAATATCTAATATTTCTCCCGTGGGCAATGGTAGTGCAGTGGACTTTCATTTTTATTAATTATAACATAAAAGTTGATTAAAATTAAATAGGGGTTTCTGTCAATGCAAAATTTATGATTTTTTTGGGTTTAAAGGTACATTTGGCCTAAGGAATATATTTAAATATAATTTATAGTAGCAAGTCAATTTTTTTAGTTGTTTTATAATATTTTTGATTCATATAAGTAATATAATATTATCCCATTTTAAAATTTATAGCAGCTGTTTAAAGCAAAAATTTTTATTGCTTTTCAATATCCTTATTCTAATTACGCGGGATTTGAAAACAATTTTAATATTAGGTTAATTAACCCTCTAGGGCAAAATCAAATATGTTGTGTGACCCCTCAAATTTTATTTACTTATAAACATTTAGTTGCGACCTTGAATTACTATGACGCCCACGTGGTACGTTTGATATTGTACGCTTATTTTACCTTACTAGATAATAAGTCTCGGTCCGCAAGGTTTAAGACGCGAACTGTGAAACGTTGATGGGGCAACAGGTGGTTCGAATCCTTTCTAGGTTATTATTTATTTATTTATTTAATTATTTATGTCACTTCTACTATACATCTTTCACGACAATATCTAATATTCTCCGTGGTGCAATGGCAGCACAGTGGACTTTGAAGCAATAGGACGGCGGTTCGAATCCTGCTAGGTTATTTATTTGAAGATTTTATTTATTTAAGACGTCAGAGGGCCCCCGGTGATTTTGTGGGTACTAATGGCTCTACAAAAACAAATTTCTATTTAAAATCATCCTCTATTTCGAGTAGGGGTTGAAATGGCCATAAAATTGTGTTTTAGGGCTGAAATTTCTCCCATAAGAAATACATAAAAAACTCCCCTTTATTATGTTAGAACGCACATAGCATATCTACTATTTTTTGTTTTATTTATATTCTTCATAACTTGAAACACACGTATAATATTAATTCTTTACAATTAAATGGAGTGTAAAGAAAATAACAAAAAATGATTTATGCTATTAACACCCAACACAACATACTATATCACCCTTCCTTCAAGGTGCTAATAAGTGAATTTTACCAATTTTTGAGTATCTTGCGCTACCGCAAATTAAGAGATATTGTCTGTTTCATATTTTTTTCCTATTTTTTAAAACTTTTCCAAACAGATTTCACTATAGCACGGTCAAATATTATTGGCTAAGTCTGTAAAGTATTGAAAAATGTCAACATTTTTGTTTTTTGACCCACTTAATATATATATATATATATATATATATATATATATATATATATATATATATATATATATATATATATATATATATAATATATATATATATATATATATATATATATATATATATATATATATATATATATATATATATATATATATATATATATATATATAAATATGTGGTTAGACAATGCATGTATTTAAAGGATCTACATGCTATAATAGCCATATGCCTTACAGTGTCCAAAAAATTTTTGAATTTTTACCGAAAAGAAAATAATGGTTAAAATTTAATTTTTTTAAATTCAATATGCTGTATTTTTTAACTTCAAATAGACCAATAATTTACCTAAAATATCCATACATGTTTCTATACCCAACTGCCACCGTTTTTGAAATACAAGCAAATCTTAATTTTTTCCATGTTTTTGAATACTATCCAGAACAAACAAAAGGGTTTTAAATTTTCAATTTCCCCGGGTACCCTGAAAGTTTTTTTTTTTAAATTGTCCTGACAACTATTTGACATTCATAAACAGTTCTAATCTACAAATAATAGCTAAACAGTATCGGAAAATGGAAAATGCAATGAATATTTAAATATTGATATTTTAAATTTATTTTATATTCATGAAAGTGTAACAAAATTGTTTCAAGAACCTGTAGAAAATTAGACGAATTGTATCCCCATTTACCTCTTATGCACAAAAGAAATAAAATACGGGGTTTTTTTTTTTTAATTTATTTTTTCTTTATTTTTAGATATTTCAAAAAAATATGGCAAAACTAAAAGACATAGATCATGCAGCAAACCACAACCGATAATGAAGATAACGAAATAAATTCTTGCGATTTCAAGGTTTTTCCGCACGCATCAATTCGAAGTAAAAAAAATATTTAAATTTCATATTCCACAATTCAAAAAAAATATTAGCCAAATATGACTTTTACCCCCTTTTAAAATTTTTCACCCAACAAGCTCTTTACCAGGAGATAGCCCGAGGCGCACCGAATTTTGCAAAATGGTAGTAACTGCGATTCAAGAAGATTCACCATTTTGAAACAAACATATTTGGACAGATTAAAAATTTACGAGGGGGAAAAAATTTAACACACAATGATTTTTTAATTAAATTTTCTGTTAAAAATCCAAAAAACGGTTTTCACTGTAGGTTTCGGATCAAATTGAGTTTTAATGTTTTTTGTTTATTCATGGACAATAAAATCACTTATGTGATTTACGATGATAATTTATATTCGGATAAATTTTAGGATATTCTAAGAACAACGGGTAAGCGGTTGTTAGTATCGACTTTCGGGAAAAATAATACCTATGCAAAAGGTGTTTGATTTAATTTAAACCAAAGTTTACTGAATTTAAAATAATTCGAAACTTTGTCAAAACGATAGCTATCTTTTTATTTTAAGAGATTAAACATGTTTAAATTAGAATAGTAATATTATATTTCTGAACAATTTTTAAAATTTTTAAATTTTTTTAAATATCAATAAAATGTATCAAAACGGATCGATAAAAATTTCTACTGGATCGTTCGTTTTGAAACCCAAAAAAAAAACCTGTCCATTTCCGTTTTGGGGTTTCACATATCTTCAATAGTAAATTTTAAAAATGCAAATTTTTATATTTTGCACGATATTTAAATATTATTGAAGTTTTTTTAAAAAAAAAAATTTAGCCTTTAAAAAAATTTTCCGTTTCAAAAAGAAAGAATCCCCATTTAAAATTTTTTTTGACATTTCAGTTACAAATCATCGTATCTGGTACCAACTTGTTTGTTAAATAAAATAATCTATATATCATTGCATTTTTTAGAATATCAATTTGATATAGCAAAAACTCGTGTTTTTTCAATTGTTTTTGAGATATGTCTCTGTAAATTGGCGTTTTCGCTACTTTGAATTAAAATTTCAAACGGCTCTAAAAATTTTTAGCATTTTTTTAAAAAACTCGTTTTTTAAGTTATAATGTAATGCCAACTTCGTTTTGACAAGAACTGGAATTACTATCAAAGGGTTTGACAGACATCAAATCGAAAGATGACACCATATGATGGGATTGTCAAAACTGAGTAGGAAAGTGCAAACCATTTTGCTCAAATAGAGCCATTTAGATTTTATAGCCCCTCAAAGTAGCGCATTAAAATCACTATAGGATATGCCATATAAAAATGTGTTTAATTTTACGAACCCAAACTGCAATAATATATGGTATTTCATATAAACAAACAAAGTTTCCACAGAGTAGATCTGACAACGCTGTAAGGTCAAAATATTTTTAAGATGGAGTTTAAAAGGTCTTGTTTTGGCGTAGCCCAAATTTTAAATGGCAACAATTTTTATTCTCTAGCTACTTCTAAAGGCCACCGATTTTGAATACCCTGTATACTAAATTTTGTAAAAAAAAATGGCAGAAACATAATAATTATAGTCTCCTTGTTCTTGAGATACAGCTGTCAGATTGTCTATCGAAAAGTTGAAAACGGGTTCTAATCGATTTTTCTTTACCTGAAATTTAACGGCGTGTTGGGAATTTTTGGGTACCTTTTTTAAAATAAATCCCGTAAAATTATAAAAACATTAACATCTCGTAGATTTGGGGAAAAATCATGTTTAATTTACTAAAGAATAAATTAATTCCCCTAAAAATGTCAACCACTTTGTGTGAAAATTTTAAAAACTTTAAAAACAAGGTTCTCAGACAACGACGTTTTACTGCTATAACAGCAGAAATGGCGATTCCTCTAAGGAATCGATTTACCCAATATTATTTTATTTTATTTTTTTTTTGTAGACCTAGATGAAATTGAAGATGAGAGACAAGCAGAACATTTAAATAAAATTTTAAAAAAAAAAGGTAGCAAAGTAGAAATAGAACGGAATGATAATATATTGTAAATATAGAGGAAGGTAATAATTATTTAACAAATTGACGATTTAACTAAACTCTTTAATTACAGATAACGCATTAACGAGTACCAATTCAAAGACAAATTAAAAGAACAAGAAAACGTCCCAAAAATCCAGATCGGAAAAAAGCTTTGGTGCACTGAAGAAAAAGAAATTAAACTGCTAGTGAAAAGGGGTTCACTACCAGGAAAAGAGCAATGTACCCAGTTAATGGAGCAATACAAAATATTTGAGACAAGAAAATGGACCGATTTAAAATATTTCATGAAGAACCATTTAGCAAAAAATAAGAAAGAATAAATAAACTTAATATAAAATATAAATATAAAAACATATATTGTTAAAGCAAATTGGATTATCATCCTCCAGCTTGTCTTTTATTTTCATTACTTTCTGATTGACAGTATGCTTGCTAGTCTACAAGTACTTCTTTTTCGTCAGTTTTACTTGTTCATGCCAAATTGGTCAAATAAACGTTACGTGTAGACGGCAAGTTGGACGTTTTGCATGAGTTGAATGAGGTTTGACAAACTCGCAAAAAAGGGCGGGCTTCAGCTTTTTTTTTACAAGCAAGACGACAGACAAAAAGGTGCGTGTAGACGTACATTTTTTCTAACCCGGGCAAATTTTGCTTTAAATTTAGTTCTTCTGGGTAACAACCCTTAGTGTTCTGTGGGGTAACGATAGAGAAATATCATATTCTATTGCGTCTAGTGGAAAAAAAATGGCATCCGATTTGCGACACTGGTCTCATGAATTTTTCAGAAATTTTTAGAGTTTACCAAGTTTTCTTGCCCCGGCAAGGGAAAACAAAAAATTACAGCAATCGAGATAAAAAACCAGGCATATGCGGCATTGGTTAATAAACTACAAAGAAGTGGAACCTAAAGCATCGCAAGAATCAGTCACAAAGAAAATCAACTCATTTCGCACTATTTACCGTAAGAGTGTGGAAAAAAGGCATCGCAGCGTTCTGAAGCTGGCACAGAAGAAATCTATAAATCTTCTCTGGAGTGCTTTGATTTACTTTCTTTTTTAAACGACGAAGGCCAACAGCCAAGAACATCATTGACAAATATAGAAGGTTCTGAACAAGAGGTAAGGAAAAATGCAATTTTAGATTTTTAGCTAACGACTATATCTTTATGTACAGAGTTTTTCCGTATGTTTTAACACCCAGGAGAGTGTATTTGAAGTAGTATTTAATATTGAAATGTAGTAAATAAAGAAGTTTCATGTTTTTTTATGAACCACCAGATTTTTTTTTATCAAAGATGTGAAAGTATGTTTATGTAAGATTTTGACAGGTTGTCACTTTTTTTAGTCATCCATTACTATAGTTATACCTATATAAAAAGTATAATATATGTCAACATTTCACATATGGTTGTAAATAAAAATACTTTCACATCTTCGAAAAAAAAATACGTCCGAAAAACGTGGCCTTGTCTTGCCACGGTACCGATCCTTCATTGTTCAAGTAGTCTTCAAAATTTTTTCTCACCATATTTGCACTATCTAGAACTAGACCACGTCTGCCATGTTAAAGATTATGCATTATTTCAGGATTACATCTTGCTCCTAATACCACAGACCCATCCTCAATATTTTCTGAATCGAGTTCATCAGATGACGAGTAGCTTTGAGAACATAATCTTCTTAAAAAGTTGTGTAGTACACAGCATGCCATCACTACGATGTCAATATTGTTTACGCCATTATTCCAAATGTGTTTTCGATAACACGCCGACTTCTTGACAAACGGTAATTAAAAATTCGAGTGGCTTGGTTTAAGCTGTTTCTGGGGTAAGGCTTAAGAAAATCAGGGCGCAATCCGAAGGCTTCATCGCCAACGAATACATAGGGAAGTACTCGATCACTATTTGAAACTTTTTTTGCTTTAGGAATGGTCAGGCTACCTTCTGTCAATTTAGAATAAAACTTTGTGTTTGCAATTACTCCTCCATCCGAAATTCGACCATTTGTTCCAATATCACAGTAGATAAATTCACAATTAGCGTTGGCAATTGCCATGAGAACAATGCTATGAGTTTTCTTATAATTATAATAGTAAGATCCACTATGAGCTGGGGGTACGATCCTCACATGTTTCCCGTCAACTGCTCCAAGGCAATGGAACTGCCACTTCGTGTTAAATTCTTCAGCTATGACGGTCTATTCTTTTTCGCTAGTTGGAAACCGGAAAATAAAACCGAATTGGCATCAGTTAAACAATAGTTAATATTGTAGCAATAAAGTAAAATTGTTTTTCAATATAAGCTTTGTTCCAACACACCGTAAAACCGTTCTCGAATGGTAATTTTCAGTCGCTTAACTATTTTTTGGCAAATTGGGTGTCAAAATTAAGAAATTAATTGATAGATTGAAAATTACTGGTTTTGGAACGGTTCTATGGTATGTTGGAACAAAGCTAGTGTTTCTGTTTTGCAGGCAAAAATAACATTTTTTTTTTGTTTTAATTCAGGAAGAAAATGAACGAGAATTGTTGCCTGAAGAGGAAAATCAAACAGAAGCGATATTCGCAGCTCCTCGAACACCACAAGAGGGAACATCGGAAACTGAGAGAGAAACTGTGTCAAGCTGCGTCGCCGGCTAGACGAGTTTCGACAAGAAAAAAGAGGAACCGATCTAAAAACACCAATGATCCAAGTACTGAAGTACTTCAACTAGCTGGAGAAAAATTAAAATCTATGCGTTCTGATGATGAATTTGATGCCTATGGGAAATACGTAGCGCATAAATTACGCAATATGGAGGGGAAGTATCTTTGCGAGAAAGTTTATTAACGATGTCATTTTTGAAGTTAAACTTTAAACCTGTAAACTGTGCAGATAATTCTGGTGGGCGGTTTTCAATGCAACATAGTTTTCTCAACAGACATATTTTTTGAATAGCTCATTTGATTATACAGACCCTAATCATCAAGTTCAACCTCCAATTTTGCCCAATACAAATGTCAAGAATTCCTCAGGAATTTCGGCGTATTTTGCTAATTTCGAGAATACAGCCGATTATTAAGCAGCTCATAAAAGATTATTTGGATAATATATTATGTTTAAGTTTTTCAACCTGTTAAAGTTTATTTCAAGATTATTCGGATGTTATATTAGGTATAAGTTTTTCATGCTATTAAAGTTTATTTGAAATTTTGCCCTGCTTATGTTAGTAAACAGATGATATATATATTTTTTTAAACCTAAAGTTATTTCACTAACTGTCAAATTTACTTACCTTTAAATATTCCTTTTTCAGAACGTTGTATATAGCTTTACAGGTTTCTGGTATGATAAGGCTCAAAGCTTGTTTCGAAATGACAGTGGAAGATTCAAGGTCCTTATAGGTCCTGCCAGTCGCTAAAAATCTTAGTGTTGCGGTAAGTCTCTCGTGGGGGCTGATAGCCGTCCTCATGATTGTGTCTTGCTTTTCGATTTCTGGGGTTACCAGAGATAACAATTTGTAGTACTTGCCTATATCCATACGTAAGTAGCTGTAGTTCTCGAAGTAGATTTACATGCGAGAATGTACCTCTCTTTAGTAACCACTCCCGGGACCACCGTGAACGACGAGCAGCCTTTGTTTTTTTCTTTATTTTTTGAGCACATAGTAACATTATCGTTACTAATAAAAGTTCTTTCTCCATGATTATTTCGGAACTGATCGAAAGCCTGATCGAAAGTTTGAGTAGTGTAGCCACACGATTCGCTTCAGTTTTGGTGACAATCTTTCTAGATCATGCAAGACTGCCGACAAGATGTTACGTGTAGACTAGGCTTTAAGTATAACTTTTTATTATATTTAAATTGAAATAAATATTTAGTTTCTTCTTTACCTCTGTGTTTTGCTCGTTTGCGCTTTTAACAAGATTGCATTAACACGAAAATGCTGTATCCGAGATTTTTCAGATAAAATAAACATGAATAATTTATAGTTAATTTCTGTATATAAGGCCCAAAATCTGATTCTATTTTGGATTTAAGCCTAGCTCTCCTGGCAGTTTAAGAACGCCGAATATTAACGCGAATGAAGTTGTACGCTTAGCAAAAATTCTTTTAAAAAAAAATATTTTAAAATTAAAAGAACTAGGTCTGCAACTTGTAGCAACTAATACTAAGAACAGGCTGAGACTGTGGGGTACCAGTTCTAAGGGTTTAAAGATATTTATGTTACCTTAACTTAATATTAGGGCTAACGGGTTTACTTTCACAAAAGACTATGTGCTTTTTTTTCAAATACTTAACTCGCCTAACACATATCTCGTAGACTGTAACTTTAAAAGAAAATACAAATTCAACTTTTTAGTATTATGACGGTGCATAGCACCAACCAGTCACATTCAGGAGTTTCCTGTGCTCGTGAGACTTCATATAGGGATATTGACGTTTAAAGTTTAAACGAATCAGCTTTTATATGACATACGGTTGACTTATAACTTCTAAAAAATTTAAAAAAAAAAAATTTCAAAATGGCGTAAGGGTAGTAGGTAAAGACTGCTGGGGGCTATTTATATTATATATCATTTAATTACCTTCCATATTAAACCAATAAATACCGGAATTTTTTTTAAAATAACAAAAGTTTTGTCGACTTGAATATTTAAGCCGCCCGGTTGATCATTCTGTACAATAACGGCTTCAGAAATAATTGGCTAAACGTAGAACACTGTACTGCAAGAATAATACCTTCAGCAAAATCCAATAATTAATTTTTTTAAAAGTTTTCCCGTAAACATCAAATAGCCTCCAACATCCCGCTAGGAAATTCGTCATTTTTATACATCCCATATATTTCATTGGAGATATTAAAAAAAAAAAAAAAAGCATTCTACATATATTTTGTTTTATAAAATTTTTTTTGTACTTAAACATAATTAAAATTCACCATTAAATACCTACTCATTACTAAATTAATATTATCTATTTCTATTCTAGTTTATATATTTTTTACTTAAATTTAAATTAAATCTTATAAGCCTAGTCTCAGCACTGCGCACACGGCGCGAAGACAGTACGTACCATGCGAAAGGGAGTTGCAACTCGATCGCGTTACAAATCATACGGCTAAATTGTGACTGAACAAATTTTATTTGTTTATAATTTAAACCTAAATATGTGTGATCCAACAGTGACCTTATAGAAAGTCGTCAGAGGGCCCGCAGAAGCCGTGAAGAAACTCTTAACCCCAGAACGTTGTTACCATCAGGTAAGTGTTGAATATAATAAAATACAGTCCACTATTAATTAAATTATTATCAAAAACAAAAGAACGCTAAATTGCGTACAATAAGTGTGTACCTGTTTAACTTTTATGTGGCATTATTGTTACACACGTGGCGAAATAAATATACTGTGACTTCGATGCCACAAATCATGTTGTTTCATGCATGTATATTTCTTGAAAGCTAAGGTGTATCCACGCGCAGGTTAGCGGTCATGACTGCCATTGTTTCCATCCCTCTTGTATCATGCTCGAACCCCATGTGGCCACAATCGTGTGTGTGTGTGTGTGTTAAACAATACAAAGTGGCGAAAGAAGTAAAGAAAACCAGTTTAGACTTAAAAGCAGGGTTTCAGGTTACAAGAAAAAGGATCATTTAAACTACAAGCGCCAGAACAACGGGCCCAGCCTTAAAGCAGAGAAGTATAAGGACAAGAAGAAAGGGAAGCAACTTAAGGAAAAAATCCCATCTAGAGGTACCTAAAAATATGCAGGTAGACGTAATGGTTTTTAGTTTGATTTCTGAGTACTCAATCTCGTTTAATAAAAAAAACCCTCTCAGAAAACTGTACCAAAAATTGCAAAAAATTCTAAGAAACAATTTAATAATTTAAATTGTGCTATTTCAAAATAAGAAGCAATTGGGACAATTTGTAAATGTAAACACCAACGTGGGGAATATTTATCACCATATTTTTTAGTACCAAAATCAGATGGTGGATTTGGAATTGTATTAAATGTAAAGCGTCTTAATAAATACATTAGAGCTCCGCCTTTTAAACTTGAGCAAAAGACGACAATTTTGCTATGAATTATGCTAAGAATACAGAACGTTTTTAAACTTTACATTTAATAATACCCTTTTCGAATTTTGTTGTATGCCAGTTGGACTGTGTATGGCTCCATTTGTGTTTAAAAAGTTATTAAAACCTGTTAATTTTAAGTTAAGATCCTTAGGTTTTGAGTCAGTAAACTATCTTAACGACTATTTCTTATTGGAAAAATCCAAGAAGGAATTTCCCCTAAACGTTATAGAGTCTGTAAATTTACTTTATAAATTGGGGTTAATTATTAATTTTGCAAAAATAAAATAAACATTGAAAAACTTGGCGAATTAATTTGTTTTTTAAACTTAAATTGTTTTGCATTTAAATACAGTAGATTATACATAAAAAAATTAGAAAGGAAGAAATGTATTGCTGTGCAAACTAGCAGGGAAGTGTTAAATACTTTTCGCCTAATTCTATTACAAAAAAATTATGAAATTGGTGTGAGGCTTGTAATATTTGCGTTTTTGTCTGGAATAATACCTATAAAAACATTGAAGTAGATAGAAAGTGTAGGTCATTGAGGGTGAAGATGTAGTGCTCATTAAAAATAAAAAATTTTCAAAAAATTGTTTCAAATTTTGGATTTCCCCAAATTGATCTGTTTGCATTTTGCCTTAATACAAAATGTAAGATCTTTGTGTCTTGAAAACGAAACCCCAAGGCCTTTAAAGTTGGCGGGTTTACCTTTAAATGGTTCGAATTTCTCTTTTATGCATATCCACCTTTTTGCATAGTAGGAAAGGTTATAATAAAAATTATTGCCGAAGGCGCTGAAGGAATACTACTAGTGCCCCTTTGGCCTACTCACCTAGTATACATCTAGTATCCACCTGGCATCACCTGGCATCACCTGGCATCACCTGGTATCCAAAGTTTTCTAAACAGTTAGTTTGTAAACCCCTTTACTTTTAGCCAAAAAGTGATTTATTATGTTATCCTTTTAGAAAGAGGCATCCAATTTGGGACCGCCTTACCGTGGTTGCAGGAAGCCTATTCGGAAATCATAAAGAAAAAGAGGTCTAACAGAAGACTGTATTCCTACCATTATGGCTACCATTAGTGACAGCATCATTAAGCAATAAAATAAATCTCTTAGAAATTGGTGGAAATTTTTGCAAATAACATGGAGGAAAATAACGTGGAGGATTTTAATTCAAGTAGCCAGCAAGTAGTAAGTTTTTTAAATATTTGCCTAACTGAAGGCGTTTCTGGACTAAGAGCCAGTAAAGTATTTCTCAGAAATAAACATTTTTTGTACACCTTGTATTTTATTTTTGTTTTTAATAACAATTTTTATAAAAATAAATAAAATGGTTGAAAGCACCCCTTCTTCTGGCCAAATGCTCAAACATATTTTTTACTTATTTCGCAATCATTACCTGGCCAATGCTTCCAAACAGTAAATACATTATCTCTTCTTTTATCTTACATTTGACAAGTTTCGTATGCAAGAATGTATTTTGTGGCCAAATGCTCCCCTCTCTTTCCTACCAACATACAAGGGCCATTGAAAAATGCTTGATGCAGCTCCTGGTTTCACAAGTGAAGCTTTTAAAACATTACGCAAACATGTTGAAACTTCAAATATAAATTGGAATTATACCTATTTGTAGTTATATCATTCAGGTGTAAGTGGCGTAAATAGATAATTAGATATTTTTGTGAATCAATATAAGGTTAGAAAATTTACTATCGCGTTTAGAAATGTATAGTCTGTTATGTTTTGCCTACGCTCAATTAACAAATGATGATTTAGCAGTATATTATAATTTTCACATTTGTCTATTCACTTTCAATCTCAAAAAATAAAAAAAAATCTTGTAGTTTTTATTTATTAACAAACCTATTAACAGTTAACAATAATTATTATTAATCATGAATTATAAACAAACACAGCTAATAATTTTAAATAAATTGGCTTTATTTTCAGCTAGAAGAGATACGTGATCGCACTTCAAATTAAGAATGTAATACAATGAGCAGTAGATGTAACAAAACTAAGCTTACAAATATTGTGAATAATAAGAAGAATGGTATAAAATTATTTTAACATACAGGAAAAAATTTTAAAAACTGACAATTTAATTTACTTGTTCATAAAAAAAATTCTGCCTGGATAAATATGTTACACATTAAAATGAAAATAACAATCAAAAAATAAAAAAATAAACTTAAAAAAAAACAACATATTGCATTACCAAGTTAACGTAATAGTAAAGATGTGATTAAATACTTAAATGACGATCATAAAATAAAATTTGCAAGAACAGAAGAACTTAATCAGTCTCGTCAGTATTGTCAGAGTCAGAACTAAGATCAGATATATTGTCTTCGTCGTCTTCCTCTGTCGTAATTACAAGTGGCGGAATATCAGAGGCATCACGCATTTGTATTACCTCCCAAGCCTCTCAAATTACCTTTTCTGTATGAATAATATATTTTAAGATATACAGAAATTTCGTTTATTTCTTTTTCCCATTAATATTACATTGCTTTGCTACGATTTTTTGAGGGATCCGCGAGGGTACTTTAAAGGTCCATAGCTCCCAAACTCTCCTATTAGACCTATAAGCTAATAATGATAAATAACATAAAATAGACGGAATTATGAAGATTTACAAGGCACCAGTTTTTATTTAAAAAAAAATCCAAAAAGATAATATATTTTAACCTTTATTGGGTTTTTCCTAAATCACTTGCTAAAGATTCACGCCTCGTTAATGAAAATTTGAGTAAAACCTTTTGGACCTAAATTTTTATTTTTGATATAGTCCCTTAAAAAATGATTCTTTTATAAACAATATCTGGCAAGTTCATGAAATATTTTCTATTATTTGATTTTTTTACTTAAAGCCTCTACTTTTAATCCATCTTCTTAAGGAGTTCAACTTGACAAGGGAAAAAGTGCGTAGCCAAATACAACTTGCTGAAGCCATCTGTCTAACGACGGATGGGTAGACATCGGTAACGAACGAAAGTTTTGTGGCTTTACTGCACATTATTTAAATATAAATAAAATAGAATTATATTTATTAGGCTATTATAAATATACCGAAAGAGACACTGCCGTAAATTTATGTGAAGAGTTACAAAGAATATTTGTAGAGTGAAAAGTTAGCAAAAAATAAAAGCTCTCGTTAGTGACAATGCGGCAAACATTGTTGCAGCAATAAGAAAAACTGATAGAACACACATTACGTGTTTTGCCCACACAATTAATTCAATTGTTTAGTTATCATTGTAGACTACTAAAAAAAGCAATTGCAAAAACAATTAAGAACGTCAAAACTTAACATTAAACAGGACGTAGTTACAAGGTGGAACTCGACATATGACACGTTTAAAATAATTCTTAATATTAGAGAATCAATAATGTCTCTCATCGCAATCAGTTATACAAATATTGAAAATATATATATGCTGTGAAATTCTTAAAATATTTAAAGACGTTATCCAGAAAATTAGTTCTAAGAAAAAGGAAGTAACACCGTCAAAAGTTATTTTGTTTGTTCTGTGTTGACAAAATGTTGTAAAAAATATCTTAGTGACCATCAGTACTTGCCAGAACTTGTCAGAAATTTAGCGGAATCTTTACTGGCTGGCTTACAAAACAGATTTAACAGTAAAGAATTTAACAAAGATTTTGCGGCAGATACTATTTTGGACCAGCGTTTTAAACAGTTTGGGTTTTCTGATAGGAGAGCGTTTGAAACTGCTAAGCAAAATTTAGTGAATTGTGTCACACATGTAAATGCAAACCTAATCAGTAATAATCCCTTAACCTCCCGAGCGCAAGACAGAAATAGTACTTCAGTTTCAACAACATCCTCAGCAATATGGGTAGCTTTTAATTCAAAAGTTTCCAAAGTAGTTTTTAATATTAATCCTGTAGCAGCGGGAATTGTGGAGGTAAAAAATATCTTGATGAATCGCTACTTCCAAGAGCCTCAAATCCATTTATTTGGTGGAAAGAGCGACGTAATGTTTACTCACGTCTGTATAAACTCATGAAAAAAACATAATGTATAGTGGGAAAATTTCTTAATTAATGTTGGCAGATTTATTAACATAAAAAATGCTAAAAAAATTTAAATCTAAAACCAGCAGGTATTAAAAAATCGACAAAAAAGGAATGAACCGACTGGCTGAGGAATTTACCAACGCAGATCCGGCAAACAGGTTTTTAGCTGATAAGAGACTGACGGATAGTTGTTTAGGCTGTTTATTCTGTATACCTTTATTACTTGTAAAAAAATTGTAATTTTTCATCGATCTTGATGAGGGTTTAACAAATTTTAAAACCTTTTGTAAAACAGATACTGAAATCCTAAGCGCTAAAAGGTTAAGTGGCAGAATTTTAAAAGATGAGAAAATTAATTACAAACCAACAGGAACTATGCTCTTTTCTTTTAAAAAAGTACTTATGCCACTAACTATGAAAATTTACAGTCTTAACCACCCCGTTTCAAATACATCCCACCGGTGACACAATGCTTTGCATGTTTATTATACGGCCATACAAAGAAAAACTGTAAAGATAACATAAAATGCCAAAACTGGGGCGAAAAAATAAAGTCAGACTTGATTAGCCACATTAATGAAAAAAACATTTACACATGTAAAACGGCTTGGTAATTATGTAAAGAAAAACATTAAACTAAAGACAAAAATGCCCGGAATATTTGAGGCAAGTTATAATTAAGAAAATGATGACATATAAAACTGTAACATATATTGACGCAAACCAAATGTGCAAAAATTTACCTTACCAATAAAAAGTTGACATATAAGAGAATTTCCGCAGTATCTAGAAACAGCATTAACTCTTAAACAAAAGAATTAATATGACCAGAAAAAAAAAAGAATGTCGGTCTTCAATAATAGTTAATCCAAAAGAATATTTTGACAAGCATCAACTGAAAGTCCTTAATAATAAAAAATAACCCAAAAATGATATGATATGGAGTTACACGAGAAATCCTTATATAATTCTAATTCAAGACCTACAAAAGAGCAACCCAAGAATAATAAAGAACACCTACTCGTATCCCATTGTTCGAAATACCCTCCACAAGGAAGACCTTTGCCTGACTCTCTCCCTCGTGTAACAAGAATCTCTTCCTAATAGTGCACTAACAAACGCAATCTTTTTATGTAATCATATAATAAGAATTATTATAAAATATTTTACAAACATAACCAAAAATGTCAAGAATTATTAAAAAAATAATACGTAATTACCCCCAAATGAACCTTAACACCTATATGGATTTACACAGATACTTAATGAAAAAAAAACAATATGACATATGTATGGCAAAAGGTCTTCCTAAACAACACAAAATCTTTCCATAAATACGATATAAAACAATTAATTCTTTATGATCATACATAACTTTAATTTTAACTTTACTACTAAAACAATTTTGTCCATTAATTAAAGTTACAGATTTCACAGTAGAAGAATTAGAGGTTTCTTTAAAAATAAAAGCCCCTTTGCACCAAAAATAGGTCTCCTGATAGTATAAAATAATTGTAATAATATATGAAAGCCACCAATTTTCAGAATTATAAGCCCATCGTACTATGATCCTGTTACTGCAAAACTTTGGAAATTAGGGTTAAAAATGGACTTGAATAGTTCCTGGAAAACTGTTATTTAAATGGACCTATGTGTGCTTTCTAAAGAATATGGGAACAAATAATGCAACTGCTTTTTACGTCGGAAATAGATTTAGCATTCAAACAAAAAGCTATTAGCCGTCTTTATAGACCTGAAATCCGCATTTGTCAAGGTAAACATAGAACTCTTATACCAAAAACTTAGGAAACTAGATGTTTCAAACTATCTTTGCAATTTTATTTACAAAATATTAGTAAATCATAAACTTTTCACCCGAAAGACAGATGGGTCATTAAACTACTGCAAATACTTTCTAGATCCACAAACAGATACTGAAATCCTAGGCGATAAAAGGTTAAGTGGCAGAATTTTAAAAGATGAGAAAATTAATTACAAACCAACAGGAACTATGCTCTTTTCTTTTAGAAAAGTACTTATGCCACTAACTATAAAATTTACAGTCTTAACCACACCGTTTCACCGGTGATGTGTGCTTTCTAAAGAATATGGGAACAAATAGTGCAACTGCTTTTTTACGTCGGAAATAGATCTAGCATTCAAACAAAAAGCTATTAGCCGTCTTTATAGACCTGAAATCCGCATTTGTCAAGGTAAACATAGAACTCTTATACCAAAAACTTAGGAAACTAGATGTTTCAAACTATCTTTGCAATTTTATTTACAAAATATTAGTAAATCATAAACTTTTCACCCGAAAGACAGATGGGTCATTAAACTACTGCAAATACTTTCTAGATCCACAAGTGCTAACTAAAATCCCTCAACAACCAAGTTTCGCTGGGCGACACTGTTAAAACTACTCAAATAGCAATTAACCACACAGAAAATGAAGCATTAACATCAGATGGCTATCAAGATATATATTTTTTTAATTTTCTCAGTTTTTTTTAAATAGTTGCGTATAATTTACTTATATAAATTTTACTTTTACAGATAATGCCATTTGACAAAAAAGGATAAAATAAGAAAAAGGAAGACTTTTAACGTACCATTAGACCAAAGGGAAAAAAAATAAACGTTTAGAAATAAAAGAAAGTTCAGATTCCATGTGATACCAGCAAATGTCAAAAGAAATGTTTAGAGAAGATCGATCAAGATAGACGAATTGAAATAAATAAAATGTACTGGGATCTAGATTGGATGGGAAAAAAATCTTACGTTCTTAGTGGTATTAACAGAGCCCCGGTGAAACGAAGACGCTCAGATTCTTTAACAAAACAAATTGTATCGGTTCCAGTAAGCACATCGTCCACGTAGAAATCTCGACAAGCTATTTGCGACGCTTTAAGAAAGTTATGTTGTTCATCTTGAGCCACTCGCTGCAATGTTTTCGTCTAAGTATGGTGCTGTCGAAGTTCCATACGTTACTGTAGTTAATGCATATGTTTGTATTGAATGTGTGTCATTAAAGCGCCATAGGATCGTGTAAAACTTTTGATCTTCTGGATGCAGTTTTATTTGGGGATACATTTTTTCGATGTATGCTGGCGAAACGAACTGATGTGTTCTTCAACGAAGTAATATGTCGGCTAATTCTTGTTGAAGTCTAGGCCCAGTGTGCATTACATCGTTCAAACTTAGTCCTGACGATGTTTTAGATAAAGCATCGAAGACTACTCTAAGTTTTGTCGTATTGCTTGATTCTTTTATTACAGGTTGGTGTGGAATGTAATATCTGTGTAGCTGATTGTAAGCCAGTTTCATGTGTCCCATGTTTAGGTATTTTTGCAGGAAGTTCTTATATGCCATATATAGTTCATTTTCGAATGCTAATTTCGTTTCCAATTGTTGTAATAGTCCGGCGGCTCTTGGTTTGGATGTCACTAATTGGTTTATTTGTGTGTTAAATGGAATGCGGACAGTGTAAGTGCCATCAACAATTCTTATGGTGTTTGCTTCGTAATGATCTTCACGCCTTGTTTGTCTTTTTGAGACCTTCTTAAATGATTTGTCTATATTCCTGCGCTTCTAGTATGATATCGATTGGGCCTGGTTTCTGGAATGTAGGGTCTACTAACAGTTCATTTTTCCAGGAGGCCATGTTGACATGTAGCGGCTTGGTAGGCATCGTTTGTGTTGATTTTGGAAGAACTAAACATGGAGCTTCCAACAAAACCTTGTTAGAAAATCGAGATGCGATCGATATATCAATTTTCCACTTGGCAATTTGCGGATCACCAGCTCCAAGTCCGCTGACTTCAGCTCTAATGGGCTGTCTAGGAATTCCGAGCAGAGTGGTGGCTTCTTCCGTGATAAAGGCTAACTGTGAACCAGGATCCACTAGTACTCTCAGATACTGACATAGTCCGTAATTGTCTTGAACTTTTATCTTTAATGTTGCTAAAAAGACAGTTTCATTTTCTCGCCCCACGTGACCTGTTGTCCGGTTGTTTTGATTGTGGTTGTGCTGATTGCGATTGTGGTGAGCTTGGTGATGCGGATTGCGACTCAGATGTTGATTTCGTTGTGGATTTTTCGTATTTGTGAAACAAAAAGAAAGTGGGTGAGAACAAACACAGTCTCTGGTTTAAATTTGCTTTTGGTTTTGTAGTCATGGGTTAAAGCAGTTCAAACATACTTTCCTTCCCTTTATTGCTTACCTGGATGTTCCACAGCTTGCTTGGGCATTGGGGGGCCGAACATAAATTTTCCAGCACGGATTGTTCAGGCTTCTGATCCTTCTTTGTGCTTAAAAGTCGTTTTTTTTTTCTATTGCATTTTGTCCTGTTCCCTGGGGGGCCCCAGAAAATGCAGATTACCGCCCGTTTGTTTGGGGGCCCCAGTCAATCGTATTTTTGCCCGTTCCTAAAGGCTGAAATTTTGGCAAAGGGCCACCAATAAAAGCCGGTGCCGCCCCCATCTCTTCAACCCTCCCCGGGGTTTGAGACTTTTTCGGCTGGGTCTTTCCAACGTTGTTTTCCCAAAACTGCTATGAGTTTTGGTACCCTTTAAGCACGGATGGTCGACAACTTTTTAAACATCTTCCCTTTTCGGTAATTTTGCCGAGTTCCGTTTAGCGTCCTTCAATTCCCTTTTCAGGTTTTGCGATTTTTAATTTTTCTTTTTTGTTATTTAGCTTGAATACCCAGTAATTTGCTTCCAAAATTTTCGTTTTTTGTATGTTTCCATTACCGCCCGTTTTTCCCCCAAGCGGATTTACGCCTTGGGGGAAAAATTTTTTTTTCAATTTATCCTTACGTTTTTATGTTTTACTGTTATCCTTAGCTTCCCCCCCCCAAAACACACCCGCAATCCGCCTTTTCCCTCGCCGCCCTTAAACAAAAATAAAATTTTAAAAAATTTTTTTTAAAATTTTTTTTTTAAAATTTTATTTTTTATAATATATAAATATATTTTAAAATAATTTTTTTAAAATATATATTTATATATTTTAAATAAAAAAAAAAATAAATTTATTATTTTAATTATATATTAAAGGGATTAAAATAAAAAATAAAAATAATTGAAAAAAATTCTCTAGGGGCAAAAAAAGAACGGTAAAATTGGGAGTGGCAAGGTGATTGTCGCTGCTATACGAATATGAAAAAAGATACCGTAACGAGAAAGTCAGAACAATACTTTGAGAACAAACGAGCTGCATTAGAATCAACTTCGGAAAACATACAAAAAAACATGCCAAATTTGAGAAACTCAACTGTCCTCAACTACTAACCACAAAGAAGATTACTACAACCAAATATACAACAGTTATAGTGAGACCTTGAAATATATACACGAGGAACAAGAAAAACTGCGTATTCAAGCATCAGATAATCCAACATTAAGAAGACGCCTTAAAGAAGAAGAAGTTAGAATGCAACAGATGGCAAATGTTCTGAATCAAGTATCCGACGAATTGTAAGCTGACAACTCATATTCTCGGTACCAAAAACTCATCAACAAAATTACCGAACAATGGGAAGATGTTTCAAAAATATATCTGGAGTTACTGATCCATGACATCGCAGGCACAGTCAAAGTCAACTACCAAAATCTGGAACGACAATACGAATCTGTTCTAGAAGCCTTGGAAAACAAAGAAAAGACAATTCCGAAGATAGATACAGATGCCAATACAACAAGATCCTGCAACATTAGGCTACCACAAATTACATTGCCAACTTACGATGGAGGATATGAAGAATGGTCAACATTCCGTGACATTTTTATTAAAGTGGTACACGAAAACACTACACTAACAGATATTGAGAAGATGCAAACCTAAAAAACCATGTTCGAGGAGAAGCAAGACAAAATAATACAACATCTTCAAATTACAAGTAACAACTATCATACAAGTTGGGAGATCTTGAATAAACGATACAGCAACGAGGCTGGTGAATACGAAGCTTCGACAGCCCTGCCATTCATTACGAATCGGCATTTAAGTTAACTACACGACAATATTACTGAATGTTTAGAAGCTCTGAATAATCTTAACATAAACGCGAGTTCATGGAGTCCGATATTATACCGTATTATATGCAGAAAATGGGATCCAGAGACGAACAAACTATACGAACAATCACTAGTTGAGCCAAATAGAATGCAGCATCTCGGCAAACTAAAGACATTCCTGCAAGCACGATTTCAATCACTAGAGGCAATTTCACATTTAGGTAAAAAGGAACTTGCTATAGATTCAGGCAGTTACAAAGAATATACCAATGCCACAAGCTTAAAGCATTGGAACTATCTGCAAGAGTAAAAGCAATAAAAGGGAGAAAATTATGTTTGAACTGCTTTAACCATGACTACAAAGCCAAAAGCAATTCAAACCAGAACTGTCATATTTGTAAACAATCTCACCACACAATACTTCATGTTGACATACGACAATACGTTACGGTATCTTTTTTCATATTCGTATAGCAGCGACAATCACCTTGCCCAACTGCTCCTGTAATTTTGCAATTTCGTTTTCTTGCTCCATGATGATGAAGGTTTTGTTCGTAAGGTTATGTTTTTATCTGTCTTTACTCCTTTGAAAGTGCCTCGAACGTACCCTACTCAATTCAAACACTGAACCCCCCAAATTCGTGATCCTGTTTTCTGTCCATTTTCAGACGCAACGTATATACAATATATATATATATATATATATATATATATATATATATATATATATATATATATATATATATATATATATATATATATATATATATATATACATATATATATATATATATATATATATATATATATATATATATATATATATATATATATATATATATATATATATATATATTTTATATAATATACATTAATTTTTATTTTAAAATATTATATATATATATATATATATATATATATATATATATATATATATATATATATATATATATATATATATATATATATATATATATATATATGGTGATTCCTTGTTGACGCTTTTTTTTAATCGTATAGAACTCATTAAAATAAACAACTTTTTTAAATATCTTTTTCAAAATACTAAAAATAGAACTTACATTCAATTTTTGGGAAAACGGTCCTGTTTTAAGTAATTGTCACCTCTCAGGAAATCTTTAGGTTTTGCTGCTTGAAAACGTTGGAACGGGTTTTCCGGCAATGTTTTCCACACTTTTTACTTAAACCACCGATTTGCAATGACCCCAAGTACTTGGGGCCAGAATAAGCCCGCAAAGGAAACCGTCGCGCGTACAATCTCGAAGCAACGTTTGCAGATTAACGACACTTTCCATAAATAAGAAACATATCCACGTATTTATTGTTTTTAGACTCTGCCATTTTTGCGATTTAACAACGATTTAAAATTAAATTATTTCTCGCCTTGTCAGGTTAAAGCAACTGGGCCAAGCGACTGAGTCATACCGTGTGAGTAAGGGGGAAAAACAAGTGTAAATAAGAAATAAACTATTTGTTTATGGTCAGGCACGCACTGGCCACACTTTTAAATAAATTTATGTAGCTTTGTCAATCCAGAAATTTTGCTTTCGCAGAAGATTATATAAAATACAGGCACACATTAGCTTATCCGTGGTTTCCGGATGCGTAGAAATTGGCTGAAAAAATATTCGAAAAAATGCACGAAGAATACCAAAGGTATTTTCAGTTACCCTGCGAGCTCGGAAAAGTCGGTAATTATAGATTCCTTCAGTTTTATCAGATACTAATTAATTTCGTGGATATGGTTTCATGAGATGTGCATGAAGAGCAAATGCCTCAAAGCCATAACATGGGCAAACAGGATATCCCCGGGCCCGGCAATGGTTGTGGCGGTGGAATATTAAATTATTTTTTCAGAATCTTTTTTCCAAAACTACTTTTAAATATATGCCTAAAATGAAATTTATTTTATCAGAAAAATTATACATTCCTTGCAATGCAATTTACCTGCATCTCCTTCTCTCACGTACGATCCTATGTCTACAGAAACAAATTTATTATCTGCATCTACAAGTGCCAACATCACTACTGAATGAAAGTCCTTGTAATTGAAGAAAGTGGAACCACTATTTTTAAACCTTTTCCGAACAGTTTTTCCCTCAAAGTCCCAAAAAGTTCGGAAAATTCCAAAGAGATCTGAATTTCCTACAGATTGTTTTGAACATTTCCTCTGTTGGTTGTGGCATTACCAAAGTGAGTATTCTTGTAACAATTTATTCAGCAAACTGCCTTATTATTACACTAATCCACAAATAGAATATTCTAAACTGAAACGCTAATGATCGAAATGATTCTCCTGTAGCCAAAAACCTAAAAAAATAACATGTAGTAATTTGGGACACTTACCTCTTTGTTTTTATTTTTATATTTATAGATAATACCTCTTTGTTTTTATCAACCTCTTTGTTTTTATTTTTATATTTATAGGTAATGAGTGCAGCAAGAGGTGGGGATATGTAAGAGATTACTACATAAAGAGACGAGGCAAACCTAGCATGGGTTCGTCTGGGGAAGTAGCAAAGAAAAGATCTGAGCAGTCATTTTGAGATAGTATTGGGCAAGAGGAGGTTAATTTATGTTACCTTATTTTGCTAATAATAAAACAAATTGTATTGTATTTTCAGCACTCTCAGCAACATAGAACAGTCTGAATCTCAGGAGAGTGTAAAAAATAGCACGGCTCATTGCAGTAAAGAGAGCAACAACATAGAGCAACAACAGTTTAAAAACTTACTGCAGACGACACTAGTAGCAATATATCAGATATTCCGGAAGCCGAAGCTGAAATTGAGAAAACTCCAAAAGATTAAAACGTAAATTTTCCATATCCACACCTGCTGATGAATGTTTGAAGATATTAAAACAAACAGCTGAAAGGCAAGATCAAAACAAAATGGAAAAGCAGGATGAAAATGATTTTACTCTTTGCATCCATGGCAAAAATAACTAACAAGCTGCTAAAAGTCGTTCAGGCTAGGCTTCGAATGCAAATTGGAAATTTAGTTGGAAATGCAGAGATAGAACATCTATCACCATTGCCAAGTGCTGACTATGGGCGTGGACCATCATCAGCAGGTAGCTCAACATCATACAGTACATTTGTTTCCGATGATTCTGTAACTCCAATGGAAGCATCCGCGACTTTAGTAATGGAAGCCTAGCCAAGGGTACTTTATAAATTTGTAAATTTATCAAAACATGTCATGTAAACATTTCTTAAAATAAAAGTATATACAGCCCGTCTATTTAGTACTCCCTTTCTCCACAGTACTGTGGAGTGGCATTATTTTTTATACATGGGTTTAAAAAAGCTACATATTTAAATTATTTTGACATATTGTACATCAGGGTGTTGACAAAAGGCGTGGCAGAATTTTTTATTTTTTTTTAAATGAAACACCCTATATATTATATGATTTAAATTATATAGTTTTGAAATTAAATATGGTTGAAAACGACTCTTCTTCGACTTTTAAAGGTTATAGAACTAATAACACTATTTGTCATATTATTATAGAATATAATAATTTTCATATTCCAAATGGTTAAAACCGCTATTACAAAAAAAAATAATAAATGTGATATATCAAATTCCTTGAATTTACGTAGAATCATAAAAAAATATATAGGGTGTTCCATTAAAAAAAAATTCTTTTGTCACGCCCTTTGTGAACACCTTGTATATGTCAAAACAATTTTAAAAAGCATTTTTTTACCCCTGAGGAAGGGAGAACTAAATGAACACGCTGTATAAAACATACGTGCTACTATATTTGTGTTTGATGTATTTAGTATTAATGAAATACATACCTTAGAAGCAGGCATAATTTTTGCTCAGGGGTCAATGGATTTTAAACACGATTTGTTGGTTTAGAACAAAGATCTTTTATATATCCCAAGACGAAATCAAATAAGACCAGTGTCAAACGAAAATATTCCCTGAACTTATTTTCGTTAGTATATAGATGGCGACAAATCAAAATTTTGTAAGCAACCTCTGCAGTTCTTTTCTTAAAAAGGTCAGATTCACTTCTTCTATGTATCTCTTCCTCTGATTCCTCGCCATTTAACACTACCAAAAGAGCAACATCGAGATCGTCCATGTCTATTGTTTTTAACGCAAAACGGTACTGGCGACGCTTTATAAATTTACACATTTATTTGCCGCAATTTATAACTCTGATTTTCCCACAGCAATCTGACGTCATTCAGAGCATTATTGCGGCCTTAATTTATCGGTACCGCTTTCGAGGAAACCAGGGCTTAACTGGCTAGTGGTTACGATGAAATTAGTACTTCCATTGATAGGTGAATACTGATTTTATTGGCATATTTACACGCTTATATACAAAACTAATTCCTATACCAATAAACAAAAGTAGAAAGTGCTGATAATCAAATCCCAATTCTGGCCCTCATGCCGTGATGGCTCGCGACGTTTGCTGGGTTCCAATACCGGGTGGTTCTAATGTGTTTAATTTATTGGATTAAACACTATGTGCTGTTTTTGTTGAAAACCTCTCTAAGTTTTTTGATATACCAATATTAAAAGGGTTAGATTTATAAGCCCGACAAAAAAGGGGAAATTAACGTTTTAAATGTTATTTTGAACGCCAATAAAATATAAAGAACTGCCAAAAATGTTTTACGCGACGTAAAAAATTACTACCCAACAAATAAAATTATTAAGCGGCAGGATATTATTTTACACATAAATGAAATATTGTGCACGACAATATTTAAAATAGACAGTAAAAATATCTGATCCACAATACAATGTCAACAGAAAATTAAAACAAATAAACGATAAGAAAAAGTGTATAGCACGACCATATTATAAAAATAAAAGAATTTATTAGCGCTCAAGCTAAAACCTAATGGAAACCCGATTGAAGATTTAAATAATCCCAACTGTACGAAAATAGTCTCGTATTACGAAAAATAAGCTTGGAGTCGCTATGCGGAATAAAGGTCCATCCACTAAAATCAGAGACACCTGTTAACGCGATAAGGGATCGACCCCAGCGATGTACGGCCTCAAACCAAATTTCAAAAGCATAAAATTTACAGGTTCCAGTCGAACCACGGTTGGATGAATCGATCAATTAATTCTTTTTAATACGTCACTCTAGTCCGGTGAAAGAAGCTTGCAATGTAAAAACCCTACTTCGCGATTGTACCTTTTTTCCATAAATAATAGGCTGTAAGGCCAATATAAGATCAAGGATGGAATAAGGGTTCCATTAGTGCGTAGTATAGAATCGGAAAATAAAGATACGATTATATAAACCACCCGATGCCAATGTGAATGCGTCATTTAACACTGGTTAAGATAGGTGTATTAGTCCGATAAAATTTTTGATAACACCAATTTTCGAACCAAGGTAAAGAAAATAGAATAATTATTAGAATTTATTACTACAAAATGTACGAGGTCGTCGTTTCCAATTTAAACCGTGACAACCATGTCAGATGGGAGATTGTTAATTTTGCTATGGTAAGCCTCAATTAATATTACTTTAATAATTAAGTCTTATAGTTTAAAAATTTGAAGCAATTTATTAAAAGGAAACAATAATGTCACATCCGTTACAAAGATATAACATCCGTTACACATTAAAATGTCGCCACATTTTTGTTCTGTTCTCAAAAAGTTGGAAAAAAATACTGTTTAGTAACCAATCCAAATAGTACTGTAAATCCTATATTTCACTTAAAAGAATGACAGTTTCCAGGTCCTGGACTGGTTTCAGCAAAAACAGCTGGAGAAAAAAATGTAAATTAATAAAAATAAGCTCTTAAAATAATTGCTATAAGCCTAGAGTTTCGCCAAATTCGATTTTTAGAATATTTATTTTGCATTACATAGTAATTAAATAAAGTTAGAAGAAATGACTGTAATAGATGTGACCAAAATTAAACATTTTTAATAAAACCTAAAACTTTATTGGGTAGGATGTAAAACTTAGTAAAACCTTTATTAAAACACAAAAATAGAGGGCTTAAGAAATCTATATAAACCATTGCTTATCGATGGATAAGTAATAAAAAAAATGAAGTCGTTTTGTTCCAAGTGTCCCTTTAAAAAAAATCTCCCCTTATATGATTTTTTTATAAGGAAACTATATTAAATTTGAATCTATAATAATACTAAAATATTTCTTAATAAGGATGTATGTTTATATGATATTTACATAGTTAAAACCAAGCTTATGCCAAATTTGTGTTATACGTGGTTTTAAATAAATAATCTTTGTATTATGCTTTTCTTTAATATCCCGTATATTGCATATCTTATAGACATGGCCTAGTTATGTAATTTTTTTGTTAAAATTTAAATTATTTAATTAAATGTACAACGAAATAAACAAAAATCTTTGCGAGTAGTTTTCTCAAAACTTCTTCTAGTGAAAATACGGGGATCTTCCTTAATAGGGCAGTGTAATACCGGTTTAGCGCTAATAAAACTTTAAAAAATCAACCCAGAAGCGAACGTTCCACAGTGACTCTTGCATTTGTTAAAGATCGACCATAAGTGATTTTGGAAAGGTTAAACTATATGGCACATTGTTCAACTTTTTGAAAAGCAGAATCACTGGTATAAAGAACACAACAAAAACATTTTTGAAAAAAATTTATTACCATATTTTTTTTTCCTCCTAAACCCACCACATTTAATTGCCATTTTCACTTAGCGACAGCAAATAAGAATGTAAATATTTCTGGAGGCTTTAAAAAGTCCAAGATGATTATTATTTTTTATATTTTAAAGAAAATGTTTTGTCTACTTTTAGACTATTAATGAAAAAGTTCTGAAAAATTATTAAATTTAATTTGTTTTGAATCTTTTATTAAACGTCGTTTTTATCCATATTTTTGTAGATTTTAAGAGAGAAAAGAACTACCATCGGCGCTTATCGACGTTTTCTCTTATCGTAAATAAAATTATTTGAGGAATGTATTTTTTATAAACAAAGAATGGGCTGCCAAATCCTGCCTATTCATGAGATATATTTATTTAAAGTAGTCCGTATTTCTCTATAGACCGCAACACAATTTTAAATTACGTTTTATCCTTTTTATTTTTGAAAATAAAATATGGTTCGCGTTTGTAGGCGTACCTTTGCAGATACTTATGTAGAGTGTAATTGTAACGGCGGGACGTTTTTCAGAAGCCTTAGAATGCAGTATAAATAGACCGATGATGGATTTAAGGTCATTAAGCATCAGTTGCAGAAATCGTTCCTAAGCCAAATTCGTCGAAGATGGAGGGAAATTAATAGAACCAAAAGTGCTTTTTTAAAAAAGCATGCAGCGTGGCTGAAGAAAAAAGTTCTTATTGACAATAAATATTTACCCGATATACCAAAAAAAGGAAGGACCTCTAAAATGTTTAAAGAAAGCTCAAAGAGAAGTCAACAAAGAAAATTACGTCAAAAAAAAATGTGATTTAAGTTTGGCAGAAATAGAAAAAATCTTTATTAAGAAATTAGCAGCTACTGGCAAAACAAAAGAAGTCAATCTCATTCAAAAAATATCACCGGGGCAGAAAATTTTAAAAAGGAGCAATGTCCTGAACAGTTTACTAAAAATGAGGCTTTGGGTGGTGGACCTAAAGCTATCAAAATATCAATATCAGCATTTACGAAAGCAGTGTGAGGAAAAAGGTAAACCAGTTTTTCCATGCAATTATAAAATTTCTGCTGCTAAATTGGAATGTTATCCAGCCAATTCCGTAATAAGTGAAAGGGGAGCATCACTGCAACTTCAGAACTTGTTGGATCATACGGCAAAGAGGCTATTTTTGTTAAATAATGTACAAGAAAAAGCAAAGGAAAGTAGATCTGCGTCATTAACTTTAATTTTCAAATGGGGTTGCGACGGATCGTCAGGTAATAGTGCATACAAACAAAATTTCAATGATCCAAATATCTCTGACGAAAGTGTATTTTTTGAATCATTGGTTCCACTACAAATTATATCAGACAACAACTTTGCAGTGTGGAAAAATCCGGATCCTTCTTCCCCACATTTTTGCCGACCAGTTTTTTTTTTTTTTTGAGTTTTGTAAGGAAACTCCTGAGAACACTACAAACATAGTTACCAGATATTCAAAAGAAATTGAAAGTTTAAGCAAAACTGACATTGCGTTACCTGAACAATTTTATGTTTCTCATAAGTTATTATTGACTATGATAGATGGTAAAGTGGGGCAAGTGTTGACAGAAACATCTTCATCAGCTTGTTGCCTGGTTTGTAAAGCTAGACCATCAGAAATGAACAACCTAGATCAAGTGGTCAAAAAACAAGTTGACGAGGCATCTGTTCAATATGATTTATCAAATCTACATGCTCGGATTCGCTTTATGGATGCATTCTAAATATTGCATACAAGCTGCCAATTAAGAAATGGAGTGCTCGAAGCGCTGCGGAAAAAGAAATGGTAAAAACTACTAAGAAAATAGTGCAAAGAGAACTGAAGGAGAAACTGGGTATAATTGTTGATGTACCAAGACAAGGAATGGGAACTTCCAATGATGGAAATACAGCCAGGAGGTTTTTCCATAACGCTGAAGTGGTTTCAGAAGTAACTGGTGTTAGTCAAATCCTTGTTCAGAAATTTGCAGTTATTTTACAAGTGTTGGCAAGCGAATGTCCCGTGAGTGATGTTAAATTCGAAGAGTTTTGTTTTGAAACTGCTAAACTTTATGTGTCTTTATATAATTGGTACTACATGCCATCATCAGTACATCGAATTCTTCTTCATGGTGCTGCTATTATTCGATCAGCTTGCTTAAAAATTGGGCAGTTAAGTGAAGAAGTAGCTGAGGCTAGGAATAAAGATTTTAAAAGGTTCAGAAAAGACAATAGTCGAAAATATTTACGGTATGCCACAAATCGAGATGTTTTGATTTGCCCCCTGTTATTCTCTGACCCTTATTTGGCTGCATTCGTGGAAAAAAGGTGAAGGTTTAGAGATGAATGAAGAAGCTAAAGAACTTCTTTTATAGAATATTTTTATTTGTTACTGGTGATTAAAAATATTTTTGTTACATAAATATTATTTTTTAATTTTACATGCAGTTATATGTGAAATATGTCTTATTTTTTCTTGTATTCTTCAAAATCATTTTAATTTTGTTTTAAGTTTATTAAGTAGAGCAAAAAAAATTGCTTTACAAAATAAAACTTTTTTACAGACGTAATAAAATTATAAACACTTAGAGTGCACGCATATAATTATTTTTTTTTAATTCTAATCCTTAAATTAGTAATTTTTGTTTTATTTTGCCAAGGGGAAAACTGCAAGTACTATTTAAGAAAGGCCTAAAAAACAGCTAGTGATACAAAAAGTGTTTTTCTGTTTTTTTTTTTAATTATTAAACTTTATCTCTTTCAACTTGATTTGCTAACGTTTACCCAAAACAAAAATTTCCCAAAACTATTTAAGGGGAAGCACCCTTTGAGGTTGGGGGGAGGGGGGTGCTTATCCATGGAAAATATTTTTTGGAGATCACCAGATTCACCAGGAATATTACTAATAAAAACTTTAATGTATAAGTGAATACTTTTACCGATATTATTAGGTGACACCTTGCTGAAAAAAACATAATTTTTGCAAAAAATATAGAAAAATCTTTAGAAATTTTTCTTTTCGCTATAAATAAATAATCTGTGTCACAAAGCACTTTATAAGGCAATTTTTGGATTTATGGCCGCTATATCCCTATACTCGATCCATTGTGCGCCTCGAGTGAAGCGAAAAATTTTAAATTATGTGAAAAAAAAATCCCAAAATTAGTGCACTCCAAGTATTAAAAGAAATTAATAGTGTTAAAGATTGCAGTGTTTCAGTCAGTACCGTTCGAAATGTATTGCGTAAGAATGATTATCATGGTAGATCTATGCGAAAAAAATGTTGGTTGAATGAGAGTAATCGAAAAAAAAGATTAGATAACCTTTGGCAACATGTTATTATCTCTGATAAATCTAAATATAACATTTTCAAATCGGATGGACATCATATGATATGGAGAAAACCGTATATGGAATATAAAAAGGAAAATTTTCTGTTCGACGGTAAAACACGGAGGTGGATATGTTATGGTGTGGAGTTGCATGTGCGGTACTGGAATGGGAAAACTTGCATTTATTGATGAAATTATGGATCACATGGCATATTATCATATCCCGGAAAATAATATTCTCCCAAATGCAGCAAAAATGGGCTTAAAAAATAATTTGATATTTTTACAAGATAATGATCCAAAGCATAAAGCATGGAATTCAAAAGCATGGATTTTATTTAATACTCCAAAGTTCCTTGAAATTCCTCCTCAATCACCAGATATTAATGTCATAAAGCATGTATGGGATTATCTTGATAATACAATTCGGAAGCGAACGATTTCAAGTAAAGAAACTCTCAAAACTGCACTGTGCGAAAAATGAGCACTAATACCGTCTTCTTATACATCCAGACTCGATGCCACAGAGGCTCCAAGCAATTATTAACGCTAAAGGTGGACCAACAAAATATTAAATGTTGCGTTTGTTTATTATTTTTTTAAGTGTACTTATTATTTGTCGATTTTTGCACAGTCAACGTGGGAAATTTTTTATGTTTCACAGAGTTGTTTTTATTATTATTATTTTTTAACAATAAAGGCTATAACCTTAAACTACTTTTTTTTAATAATAAAAAAGGCTACTACGCGACGACTCGACTAGTGCAAATCCGCGAACGCACCTCTGTTGTTTCGAATTGTCAATGTCGAGAATGTCAGAATTAACAAACGTCAATAAGCATTGCGACATCAATTTTTGTCAGGGAGAGAAAGAGAGAGAGAGAGAGAGAGAGAGAGAGAGAGAGAGAGAGAGAGCTCTTTCCGGTGGGAAAGACCAACCTCCCAAGAATGAAAGTCAGTTATTGGTCAATAAAATGTTAAAATGCGAGTACAAAATTCCTTTACAAAACTACGACACGATATTTTTGCTAAATGTAACTTTGATTAGTGTGCTTGGACTTTTCCGAAAATTATTGGCGGGATTTTTTTCGTGTCATTTTATTTTGGAAATCATTTAATGATTAGTCATTACGGGGATCTTTTCGCAAAGAGTTAAAAAAAGGAATATACAGGGTGATTCAGGTTTAAATGCACAAACTAAAATGGGTGATAGATCTTATTATTTTAAGCAAAAAAGTTTATATAAACATGAGTCCGATCTAGATCAATAGCGGAGCAACAGTGTATCAAAGTTGACTTAATTTTTTCTAATAATTAAAATATCTCGGTCACTCTTAAAGATATCATTTCTAGAAGGTCACCATTTTAAGCATTTTGAATTTTTTTTTTTAAATCTACAGGGTGATACGTTTTTGGGGGTAGAGGCTTCTTTATCCCCCCAAACTTTTTTCTAGTACGCCTCTGACATCTTCGACATACCAAATTGGGTGGCCCGTTCAGTTTAGAGGTTTGTTTTTACTTTTCACTTTTTTTCGAGTAACTAACTGTTTTCGAGATAAATAGGCATATCCGTTTTAGCGGTAATTTATTCGTGCTGGAAGTAGCTTTTATTTGATGATGTATTACTTATGAAATATTTGAAGAAAGTTTTATATAAAAATCAGAGAGGTCAGGAGGTGGTGTCGAGGATATTTATAAGTCGCGTCTATGGTACTTTAAATTGTTATCATTTTTAATAGAACATGAATTACCTACTTTTATTGATACGACACAAATCTTTATATGTAAAATAAAGTGATAAAAATCACGGCAAAATTGAGTTAAGATGACAAATTTCTTCGACTAACTATCGCTTATTCCTTCGAGATTAATTTTCAACAAGAATGATTTAAAAAATCATATTTTGCGTTAGTGGGATTTAAAAGGATTATTTTACTTTCAAGATGTAAAGTGATCGACCTACATGAAAGTTTGAAAGGAAAAGTCGCCAAAAAAAATTTTTGTTAGTGTACGACAAAGAAGTTTTTCCGTTCAGTTTTCTGACAGGAAAGAATTTTAGAAGATAAAATGGCAGTAATGAACTTCCGTGTATGGGCAGCTAATGTAATCTTCTAGTGAACTAGGGCGGCCATTATTTGTATCGATACCTTAATGCCAGAATGTTGTGCAGCACGTGTTTTCATTTTCTAATGATTTTTATTAATCATTAGCTAGAGCAAATAGGACGGTAAGTCTACATTTTTATTTAATTTTTTTTTATTATTTTTTTTTACAAGTAAGTATCTGATTATGCATATTTTGTATTAATTGCAATATTGATTAAATGGGTAGTTTTAATGACAAAATTATTTTTAGGATGTTAATCCTATATGGAAAATTGTGCGAACGTATGCGCACCTTTACCCTTTCAAATGCCTAGACATTATATTAAAAAGACCAGGTTTTTTTTTTTCTGCTACAGATTTTTAAAACGCATTAAACGCAGTAACAAAGAATGGTAAAAAATCAGGGCAGCAGGGAGATTTTTAAAGATACCAAAATCCACTCTTAAAAAACTTTAAAAAAATAAACTTGTACCGCCACGTTTGGATCATAAACCAGTATTTAACGAGATAAAACTAAGTAAAAAAAAACGGTTGGATTAACACTGAGCTTTTTATCGAGTGGCTGTTACATTATGGCAAGCCCGCAAAACCCAGTTTAGTACAATATATAAGTTGATTTTATTGATCCAGTTCTTTTAGTACTAGATAACCTTTCTAGTCCCATATCAATTGGTGCTTATAATTTTTGTAAAGATAATAATATCCACATGGTTCCGCTACCACCACACACTTCAGATCAAGTTCAACCGCTAGATCTTACATTTTTAGTCAACTTATAAATGCGTTAAACAGACAGTTGCCACTACTAGGCGTACAAAAATTGTGGAGTAAGAAATCTCCTTAACAAAGCATTTGTAATAGTTTCTACAATAGAAAAGCAGTATCCGGATTTCGCACCTCAGGAATCTATCCGGTTGATCCATATAAATTCCAGGAGGAGGATTTTGCTTTTGCCAATAAAAAGAACCCGTTTACTATAAAACGTGGTACTGATTAAGGGAGACTGAAGGCAAAATGGAGCTTGCAGGTAAAACGGTCCATCTAAATATTTCTTAAGTCTGTAACGCCATCTGTTGGCGGAAAGTGTCTAATAAATTTAGAGCTTGGTGCTTAATTACGGGCAGTACACAAATAGTCGACATTGGTAACACACGCTCGGCTCTAAATGTAAGTTATTTTTTATATGCTTTAATGTTAAATTCTGCTTTTTTTATGCATGTCTGCATTTTTTTGGTAAACATTAGTAAAATTAAGTAACTTTCTTATGTCAAAGTGTAGTATTTTTGCTTTCTAATAACTTAGTTATTATTGTATCTATGAAAAACCATAAAAAGTTCGTTTTGCTTCTAACTGTACAGAGGCAAAACGGAACCGGGCAAAATAGAACAGATGGACCGTTTTGCCTTACGGTGGTCCGTTTTGCTTTCTTTAAAAAGTAAAATAAATATATACATTTTTATGGTTTTATGATGAAGTAGGCATACTTTTCTGAACTTTAAATGTAGAGTGCAGAAATTTTCTATTTGGCTGGAATATTATTTAAAAAATTAAAATAATAAATACAATTTTTTTAATAAAGTATATGAAAAACGGCATTAGTTAACTGTAGTAAAAGCGTAATACTAGTATGCCGTACAATACAGTGTTATTAAAAATCACTTCACATTGACAATTTCGTACGGTTTTTAAAACGTTAATTTTATTTCGTTTCTTTTTCCAGATGGTCAGTAACTATAAACGCAAAACTAATAGACAAACATAATCTCAGGAGTCAATGAGGGAGGCCATCAGAATGGTTTCTACAAAAGGAGTGGGGATTAGAAAGGCAGCCAAAACTTTTCCCAAAAACTATATTAAAACGAAGACTTTAACTATATTTAAAAGACGAAAATATTAATGAAGCTACAGCAAAAAACATGGGATGGTTTACTATCATATTTAGCAAAAAAGGCATTACAACAAAAGATCTAAGATCTCTAGGATGCGAACTTGCAGAAAAGAACAATATTGACCATAATTTTGATCGCATTTTGATAACAGAAAATTCCAATCTTAGTTTCAGAAAACCTGAAGCGACGCCTGCGACCAAAGCCAGTAGTTTTAATCGAGTTGCAGTCAATACCTTTTTTCACTGCTTTTGGAAATAATTGACACCTACAAATTGACTGGCCACAAAATTTTCAATGTTTATGAAACTGATATGACTACAGTGCTTAAGAGCTTATCAAAAATCATTAGTTCTAGAGGGAAAAAACAAGTTGCTCTTCTAACTTCAGCAAAGCGGGGCCAACTAGTGACAGTTGTTTTTTGTATCAGAGCCGACGGATCGTACATGCCCCCAATGTTTATATTCCTACGGAAGTGTTTCAATCCAGAATTAATGAACAATGCTCTTTGGGGATCTTGGGCGAAGTGCCAAGGGAGTGGTTGGATCCTAAAATATATTTTAAGTAAATGGTTTCAAAAATTTGTTGTATTTTCTAAAGCTTCTCAAAAGAATCCAGTGTTGCTAGTGTTGGACGGGCATGCCAGTCATACAAAGATTTTAGACATAATTGATATGGCTCGAGAGAATGGTGTCTAATTCATCTTATTCCCGCCGCATTGCATACATCACTTACAACCTCTGGATGTCAGTTTTATGAAACCATAATAAACATGTTATTAAGATGCGACTACGCAGTGGTTAAGAATAATCGCAGGAAGAGTAATTACTCAATTTCAGATTGCGAGTTGGTTGGAAAAGTGTTTGAGTAGTCAGCTGCCTTTCGACAGCACATAACGCTTTTCGTGCTACAGGAATATGGCCACCAGACCCCGAAATATTTACTGAAGCAGATTTTCTAGCAGCAGCCACGACGGATATTAGTCAAACCAATGAATAAAAGGAACCTGAGTCAAGTTGTTCTAACTTGCACAAAACGGCAGTTTTATTGTTCCACAAGTTAACAATTCTTACCCCGAACCTCAAATATGTTGTTCAAAATCATTAGGACCCACACAAATTATAAATTTAAATACTTGACAGGATAGTGATTTAGATGATAAACCTCTTTTTAAACTTCTTGACGTTTCTAAATTAACAAACAGTTTCGAAGTATCACCCGATCAAAATCCCTTCCAGAAAAATTATCGCAAAATCAAAACAATAAAAAGGGTTAGAATAAAGAGGGAGAAAAGCGCTGTTATAACTTCATCGCAAATATTCTTGCACGCATTTTTACGAATAAATAACGCGTCGCTTTGTTGCTCGGTTGTTTGACAGCGGCTTTTCCGAGATTTTTGATCGAACCGGAGCGTAGCGGACGTGAATGGACCTGCTAGTGTGTATAAGCAGCGTTTAAGTTCGGGTAATTTCTTGGCGTTTGAAGACTTTATTTTGACAAAATGGACGAACAGTTGATTGAAATAATTCGCACTTACGAAGAATTATACAACCACGGACATAAGCTTTATTTTGACAATCTGCAAAGAAATAAAAGGTGGAGGGAAAAACAGGTAAGTGAGCATCGTTTTCATTAAAAGTTTTTAAAATACATGACAATACAATTTTTTTATTAGCTTTATGTTAAACCTAAACTCTATTAGTTTGCCATGGAACACTTTCAGCAACTGAGCTAAGAAAATTTTTAAATATTTCTCGAATGCGAAACGCATTTTCTTGTGCGTTTCCCCCTTGTCTTGGCAATTGATGAAGCTGACTTTGTTCTTCGTTCAATTCATTGGATACCCCATATGCGTTAATAGCCTCTCCTCGCAAAAAATTATGTAATATACATGTAGTCAAAATAATATTCTCTACATTTTCGGGTTTTTAATTTAATTTTCTGAAATAGAGGCGAAACTTTTGCGCCAAAATTCCGAAGGCATTTTCCACGGTACGTCGAGCTCGGCAAAGCCGATAATTAAAAATTCGTTTTTCGACTTTATCGTTAGCTTGCAGTTCTGGATATGGTCTCATAAGATTTGATTTCAATGGAGAAGCAGAATCTCCAACTATTACATGTGGTGTCAAAATGTTTGTGCCAGGAAGCTCTGTTTCTCCTGGAATACAAAGTCTACCTTTCTCCAGAGCTCTTCCGTCACAGTTCCTACCATAGGAACCTACATCAACTGCAATGAACTTGCAATGTGCGTCAACTAGTGCTAGCAGTACGACCGAAAATGTTCGTTTATAATTGAAAAATCTGGATCCACTATTTGCAGGTGCTACTATTTCTATATGTTTACCATCCAACGCCCCTATGCAATTGGGAAAATTCCACAGGGTCCAAAAGTGGTTCGCAATTATTTTCCATTGTTTTTCTGTTGGCGAGGGCATACATTCCTGTAGTAGATTTTCTATAATGCTTCTACACACCTCCTCCACTATTTGTTGTACGGTAGAGTGCCCAAGACGATAACTGAATGAATGGTCCTGAACGAATCACCCGTTAATAAAAACCTAAAACAACATTAAATTTACATGTTTTAAATATACAGTGTGTCCGAGATTCGAGTCTCTATATTGGTGTCTCGTTTATTATAAGAAATACAGGATTGGTTAAATGTGAAAAGTTTTAGACAAATTTAGTGCCACTTACAAAATGATTTTGATTGATTGGCGGCCGTGAAAAAAAATAAATTTGACGTTGGATCTATAAAGTATGGAAACGTTGTGAAATAAATCTGACTATACTGGTGTATTTTGTATAAAAAGTTACTAAAGAAATTTGTTTACAGATTTGAAAAATTTCAAAAAGTAAAAAAGATACAGCAGGTTTCCTTTTTCAAGATATCTCAAAAACAGCCAGAATCACTCTGTAGGTGACATTAAGCTAGTAAGAAAATTGTCTAAACTTTGGCTATTTAACCAATCCTGTATCTCTTATAGTAAACGAGACCCCAGTATAGAGAGTCTCGGACACACTGCATAGTATATTTCACTTTATTTCTCAAAATACTAATTAATATTGATCTCGAATTTGTTACCAAAATTATATTAATTCCATCCATTCATTTCAGCTGACGAATGTAAACAAAAGTCATTACGCTCCCAATACCGAAAAATATGTAAGATTCGTGAAACAAAAACAGGACAAGCCGCTACAAAAAGAAAGAAGTGGAGATATGAGGACGAAATGTCATTTTCGCTTCCATACATCAAAGATAAACAGCGGCTGTCTTCATTAGATACAGATACATCATACAATAATTCTGATACAAATGAAGAGGAACAGCAAAGCGAGGAACTACAAGACGAAAATGAGCTACGAACACTTCCCAAAATGTTTCACATGAGGCATCTTCTGCATTAAACACTCGGTCCACTAGTAGGATTAAAAAAATACCTCGGAAAAAAAATCAGCACCCGTCAGAAACGGCAAGCGCAATGCTTATAAAGTATATTATAAGTCAGAAACAAAAAGAGACTTTAGAGACTGAAATTGAAAAGAAGGACCACATTGATTTATTTTTTGATAGTATCAAAGCTACAGTGCGCACTTTTTCACCTGTGGATTATTAACATGTCAAAAGATCAATATTTCACATAGTTTCAGAGACCGAGAGCAAATACCTTTTGCCCACTAATGGTAATAACCAACCATATCAGCAACAGCTGTCGTGTGTAAATTTTCCTTCTAATTCCTTCTCCGGTAGTCAGGTAGAAGCTCCCACTTTGTATACTACTTCTGAGTCAAGACCTGTTTCCAACGCATCCTCATATTTTGAAAATTTTGCACCTGATTAAGCATATAATTTCTTAAATTCTCGTTGTTATATTTTTTCTAATCCATTTAAAATGTGTTAAAATATGGTAAATACATAATAATATATGTTTGAGTTCGTACAGTTTTAATTTTTTATTGAAATTAAAATTTATCAAAATATTAACCCAATTACTTTTTTCTTACCTCAAACAAACCGATAACTTCTCTAATGGTGTGATTGCCTCTCGAAAGGTAGTATTCTCTTGTGTCAAGTGCTAAAATTTTATTTAAAAGGTAATAGAACTTATACTTCGGCATTCGAATATATTGGAAAAATTTTATTTCGTCATCGCAAAGGCCATTATACAGAGTGAAAAATTCTCCCTCAGTTTTTCTTTTCTTTAAAATATTGTGTATCCATATTTTTCGGCGTTTATTGTTGCTCTGCTCCACTTCCTCATCCAAACATAAAGCAATTAAGGCTAAATCTGTATTTGAGAATTTTTTATACATTTTTTAATTTGCGCCGAAAGAAACAACACTTTTTCGCGATTCTCATTAAACCGAGCGTTGACTGATCGTTCAATGTGAACGGTCTAGAAAATTCTTGATCTTGAGCGAACGGTGAGCGAACCGAGACTTGAGCGCATAATGTGAATCGACCTTAAATGTAAGCAATGGGCACATTGTTTACGTGTAGGTGTTAATGATAAAGATGAAGCCACTCCTATGTGCGAAATCTGCAAAGGATAGAGGATGTAATTTGGTCTATTTTGCTAAGATGGAACATAACCGTTACTTTGTATTTTCTTACTTTTTAGGCGTTTGTTACGGAGTTTTAATAAGTTAATATTACTTTAGAGAAGATGTTATGTTATACCTATATACAGGGTGATTCACGCTTTTTTTTAACTGTATATAGAACTCATTAAAATAAACAACTTTTTTAAATATTTTTTTCAAAATACTAAAAAATAAGGAACTTACATTCATTTATTGTGGCGAACACGGTCCTGTCTTAAGTAAGTTGTCACCTTCCTGGGCTGTGGTGCTTGGACACGATGAACCTGATTGTCCCGCAATGTTTTCCACACTTTTCTTTTACTTAAACCGACCTGACTTGCAATGACCCGAGTACTTGGGTCCAGAATAAGCCCACAAGGGAAACCGTAGCGTCGCGCGTTCAATCTCGAAGCAACGTTTGCAGATTAACGACACATTCCATAAATAAGAACATAT
>JAHBCN010007835.1:0-41436 GCA_019359885.1 Listronotus oregonensis | reverse complement strand
AAAAAAAAGATACAGGGTGTTCACCACAGAGCTGACATGTGCTTTAGAAGTAAAGGGGGGAAAATTTTTTAAAAACAAAAAAACCCCTAGCTTTTTTTTTTGCCGAAAATAATTTAAGAACAAAAATTTTTTAAAAAATTAAAATAATATTGTTTAATTATACATTTTTTTTTTTTTTTTATTTTGCTCTAAAAAAAATCAGATGCGAAAAATTTTTTTTTTTAAATCCAAATATCTCGAAAACGCTTGCTCATGTTAACTTTTAACAAGAATTTTTTTTGAAGTAAAAATGGAAAAAAAATTTTTTTAAATTTTTTTTTTAAAATGTAACGGGGGGCCGTACCAAAAAGTTGTGATTGTTCAAAATAGTAAAAGACGTGGGGTGGCCCCCCTTTCCCAAAAAAAAAGCCGTATTAAGATTAGGTTCAAAATCCGTCATACAAAAAAATCCCCCCGGATACCAATTTTTTTTTTAAAATATTTACATTATGATAGATCTTTTTTAAAAAAAAAAAAAAAATGAAAAAAAAATTTTGACAGCCTGTTTTCAAAACGAATTTTGGGGACCCATATTTGTATATTTTTTTATGTTTATTTTTGAACCCTGAATACGTACCTGAAGTATTGACATTTCCTCATAAACCCCCCTTTTATATATATATATATATATATATATATATATATATATATATATATATATATTTATTTTTTATATATATATATATATATATATATATATATATATATATATATATATATATATATATATATATATATATATATATATATATATAAAAAAATTTTAATTTTTTTTTTGTGGGGTTTTTTCTTGGTTTTTCTTATTTAAAAAAAAACTCTATTATTATTTTTTTTTTTGTTAAGATTTGTACAAAAAAGCATCTCTTTTATTTTTTTAAGAATTTAAAAAAGGGCCCAAAAAAGGGGGCCGAAACGTCATGTATAAAATAAATATAATTAAAAAAATAGATTTTTTTGTTTAAATAAAAACCAAAGCCAAAAAAAAACCTACAAAAAAATTAAATATTATAAATTAAGGTCAAAGAAACTAAAACACAAAGTATAATATATATATATATATATATATATATATATATATATATATATATATATATATATATATATATATATATATATATATTTTATATTATATATATATATATATATATTTTATATATATATATATATATATATATATATATATATATATATATATATATAAAAAAAGTGTGTCCGCTTAAGTTCTGCAAAAGGGGGGAAAATTTTTTTTTTTTTTTAAAATTTTCCCAGAATTTTTTTTTTTTATTCTTTATAAAAAGTTTTGCATGGTCCAAAACCAAAAAATGTAACTGTCAGATATTAAATTTTTGCGGATGTATACGAGGTTTGTAAAAAAAATATGATTTTTGCCCAAGAGTAAATTACCTTTTTTTTTTAACAATATCGAAAATTTTAAAAAAAGTTGATCAAAACCCCCAAAAACACGTTTAAATATGAATTATGCCCCATTTTACGATGAAAAATTGGGGGTGTCCGCTTAAGTTCTGTACAAAAGGGGAACCCTTTTTTTTAAAATTAATGTAACGAAAAAAAGTTACTCTTTATAAAAAGTTCTGCTTACTGAACAAATAATTTTGGGGTTTTTTCAAACTTAAGATAAAGGTAAAAGGGATGATAAAAAATTTAAAAAAAAAACAAAATTGCCCCCAAAAGGGGAAAAATACTTTAATTTTAATTTTAGAGCAAAATGGAATAAGAAAATGTTGTTTTTGGATTAAAAATTATATCTGTTTTACTTTAGAAAGACTATTATTAAAAATAAATTTCCCCCTTTTAAAAAAAAATAATTTTTAATAATAAAAAAAAATTAAATTTTTAAATTTTTTAAAAAATTTTTTTAATTTTCCCCTTTTCTGTACATTTGTTTTAACATACCCTTTTCCCCTCCATTCGATACATTTATTTTTTCCTTTGCAAAAAATTTTTTAAAAATTTCTAATCAGGGGGAGGAGTTATATTTTTAAAAATTTTTCCCCTTTTTTTACCCTTTTTAAAAGATCCAAATTTTGAAATGGCCTTTGTTTGTATACTTTTTGGGGTTTTTAAATAGCCCCCCAAAAAAAAATCGAGAGGGCTCAAGTCGGGGGACCGGGGGGCCCAAAAAAAATCGGGGAATTGGTTCCTCCCCCAAAAAATTTTTGGGGGGGACCCCGATTACAAACCCCCCCTTTTCGGCAACTTTTTTGCTGAGATACCCATCATAAAATTAAAAACCCCAAACCCCAAACCCTTTTTCCACTATTTTTTTTTTTAAAATTTTTTTTTTTTACCCCTTTTGGGACACAAAAAATTTTTAAAACCCCTTTTTAAAAAAAGGTTTTTTTAAATTTTTTCTTTTTTTTTCCCCTTTAATTGCAAACCTCCACTTTCACACGCCGAAAAATTTTGGCAACCATGTAAAACCCCCGCCTTTTTGAAACAAATGTGGGGGTTTTTTTTGGGAAATTGAAAGTTCGGGGAATTTTGGAAAAAAGGGGGGGAAAATTTTTTAAAAAAAAATACAAGGTTTTAAAAGGTGTTTATAAAATATTGTGTGCCACTTTTTGTAACAATCAAGAATTTTTACAAAAAGAAGGAGGAATATAGTAAAAAAATTTGGGTTTGTTTTTTTAAATTTGATGATGAATATCTCGTAAACGAAATTTTTCCAAAAAAAATTTTCAGATTCGTAATCAGCGCCCCAAAAAAACCCCCGTATCCCAAAATTTTGGGTTTTTAAAACGAGAGGGGGAATTTTTGAGAAAATTTAAAAAAATCAGAATATCTGTCAAAAATTTTTTTTTCCCTTAAAAAAAAGGGGTTTTTAAATATTGCCCCACACCCCTTTTTACTGGGGGAGGTACCATCTTGTTGGGGCCATATCCGTAGCCCCCGGCTATGAAGTTCCCCTGAATAAAATTAAACAAATAATTAAAAAGATACAAGTAACGTTAAAAACCCCTTTAAATTTGTCAAAAAAAAGGCCCCAAATTCTACTTTTGAAAATTTCCCCACCACACTTTTTTTTTAAATGAGTACTGATCACCTGTATAGGGGAAATTTGGATTAAGGTCACCCACCACCGACAATTTTTTGAATTTTTCAGTCCCATTCGAGGTAAAGGTTGTTTTGTCGGTAAAAAAATTTTATCTCTTTTTTTGGGGGGTTTCTTCTAACTCCCCCTTTTAATAAAAAAAAAATTTTTTAAATGTTCAAAATCACCTGGTTTTAAACTATGAATAAATTTTGGTTTTTAAGGGGAAATTTATTTTTTTTTTAAAATTTTTGAAACGTATTTTTTAAAAAATCATTTGGTAATGTCGCTGACCTTTTTCGCAATGATTTTTTGGGGTTTCCCCACTACAGACAACATTACTTGGTTCACAGTTTCATTATTTGGAACCCCCGGGGGCTACGTTTCTTTTTTTAGATATTTTCGACACTTCCAAAGGTCTTGAATTTAGTTACTATGTTCCCATTTTTTGAAACAAATAATTTTATCAGGACGGTAGTTAAAAATTTCGGCAGTTTCCGATACGTTTTGTAATTGCCCCCAACAATTAAAATTATTTCAATTTTATCTTGCATACTCAATTTCAAAGGCATATTTATCTAAGTAAATATTCAAACTGGGGGGGTTTTTGACAAATAACATAGCTGACAGTTAAAATTCAAATTCAGGTGCGAGATGGTGGCAATATAATAAAATTAATATTTAAAAATTTTTTTAAAAATTTTTTTGGGTAATAGCCCCCCCAAGAGTAGAAAAGATATAATTTTTTAAAAACCCAAACAAAAAAATTTTCTTATTTTATTTGCTCTAAAAAATTTTTAAAAATTTTTAGTATTTTCAGGTCAATTTTTTTTTTTTTTTAATTTTTGATCATCCTGTACATACTATCTTTTAAATTTGAATAGTCCAAAAAATTTTTTGTTCAGTAAGCAGAACTTTTTTTTTTAAAAGGGGGAACTTTTTTCGTTACATTAATAAAAAAAAGTTTCCCATATGTACAGAACTAAAGCGGACACACCCTAATTTTTCATCGTAAATGGGTTTTAAATTGCATATTTAAACGTGATTTTTGGTTCTGATAAACTTTTTTTTAAAAAAATTTTCGATATTTTTAAAAAAAAAAGGGAGTTTACTTTGGGCAAAAAAAAAATATTTTTTTTTAAAAAACCCCCTATATCTGCAAAAAAAATTTTAAAAACTGACAGTTACATTTTAGGTTTTGGACCATGCAGAACTTTTTATAAAGAATAAAATTTTCTGAGAAATTTTAAAAAAAAAATTTTCCCCCCTTTTGCAGAACTTAAGGGAAAAAAAAAAAAAAAAAAAAAAAAAAAAATTACAAAAAAAAATAAAAAAAAAAAAAAAAAAAATTTTTTTTTTTATATAAAATATATATATATATATATATATATATATATATATATATATATATATATATATATATTATATATATATATATATATATATATATATATATTTTATATATATTTTATATATATATTATATATATATATATATATATATATATATATATATTTTTATTTTTATATATATATATATATATATATATATATATATATATATATATATATATATATATATATATATATATATATATATATATATATATATATATATATATATATATATATATATATATATATATATATATATAATTATTTTATTAAAATTGGGTTTTTTTCGGGTTTGCCCCAAAAAAATTTTTAAAAAAATTTGAAAGTTTAACACCCTTAACACATACAGATGCTCTTTTTTCAGGGGCTATTACATAATTAAATAACGATTTAACGTAGCAAAATAAGTACTATTATGTATATTTATATTTAAATTTATAACTAAATAAATTTTTTAAACTTGAAATCTTAAACTTTAAATAAAGCCTTAAAAAATAGATATTTATTAAAAGGGGTTTTTTTTGAATATTATCCGTAAAATCACATTCTATAATAAACAAAAAAAAAATAAGTCACGTGGGGGTATATATTTAGTTCTTTTTATTGAATGATGGATATTCCTCATTCTTAATGAATAAATATGATAAACTCGCAATTTACTGCTACTTAGAAGAGAGTAATTGCTAATTGCCATTCAGATGTACGGCAACAAAAGTAATTGTGGCATCTGTGTTTGTATGTTTGTAAGGTTCATACGTTGCCTGTCTGACTGTTTGTCCTATTTGTGTGTTTGTAATGTTTGTATGTTTGTAAGACCAGGCACTCCATTGCGTTCGTATGTTCATATTTGTACGTTCATCTATGTTCAGTATAATTAACACAATAATTTTCACTCGGACTTGTTGCATAAATTCTACTTGTTCTTCAGTCTATTGCACTAATAAACATTTAAAGCATATTTGTGTTTTCACCACCATGATATTACCCAAAAAAAATTGTTTATGAAGTAAAGTGGTTGACCTATACAATAAATTATATCAACACCCGGATCCGGAATAATACTGCATTACCACTGCAATAACATGATCATCGTTACTAGAAGACAATGGTTCACGTTGTCAAACGAAAAAGTCTGTTGGAGCGAGAGGGCATGGTGTATAACTCAAAAACATTTTAGGAAGGAATTTAAGCTAATGCTTACAGATCCTTCTGTACAAATCTCTTGTCTGGCACACGAATAACATGCTGGAGCGGAGTCCTTTCAAATTTGTGTAAGGCTGAGTCTTCGAGGTAACACATTGTAGGATTCTGAATTTATATCAGTTTTGACTGTCAGACAACATATTTTACAGTTAAGTACGTTACAAACACAACTGTTTTTGTAAGCATTTGAAAACTAATTTGAATAAATAATCATTTTGAGTAAAAGTAACGTTATCTAAAATAATATCTGTACCAGCTCTATCCCCGTTAGTTATAACCAAGTTATATCACAGTTTTCAGTACTACCTGGTTCCCTAAAAACTGTCAATAAATATATAGTTGTAATTTTTTTAATACACATTTTGCACCATTACCAACTGAGAGAAACCTTTGAGAATAGTTAGATGTTCAATTTACCTTATGAAAAAGCTTCTCACATTTGACTAGTTGATTTTTCTAAGATTAGATAAGAAAATATTGATGAAAAATTGTGTTTTCTCATCTATATAAAAGTCATCTTTAAGTAGTGTGAATTTATTTCGCCATGAAAATGATTAGATATCTCCAAGTATACATATATATAAATTGCATCATCTTAGCAATAGACATAACCAAGGATACACATATAATCATGAATTAAAGGTATGGACAGTTAATAATTGTTGTGAACATTTATATTCTTGATAATTATTGTATTAACAATGTCTTATTGTGGTTTCATTATGGGAGATCTCATCATCCGTTATTAAATACATGAATCAGTTTGCTCAAGGAGTGGGGCATTCTAGGTAATAATATATGTAAGTTGGAGAAGTAAATAAAGACTTACATTGAAAGTGAAGAACCAATGTTATAATTTTAATACCACTAAAATCTTTGACTTCTATTGTCTTTATTTGTTATTTGTTTTAACGAACATGCCCCATGTTTACCGCCCCGAATATACACCGACTTTAGACATGATTAGTAGTGTAGAAACAATGGACTCCAGGGATAGATGCGGGACGTGATGAAAAGTTCAGACGGTTTTGGAAACAAAACAAAGCAACCGCCTCTGTCCTCAGTGAGACCAGTTCGTATCACTCTTTGGAAGGCTGGGCCGGACAAAATTTAAAAATTCTTCCAACGGGATGTTAGTGGGTGTTGTTTCTCAGATGCAATCTACCATACGACAGAAAAATAGACAGTTCTTTGGACCTTATTAAGGAATTACAAGAACTATCTGAACGTTTCTAGAAACAGACTAGAACCTTTAACAAGCAACCTCCACATCTCTAGGGACTTAAAGACCATGTTTGGATAAGTCACTGATGGTTTTTCTTCAGTTCCCAGATACCACCCACGACTGCACTGGCAAAACATCTTTTAGACCTTAGTGGAGACATGGTGCTGGTAAGTCGTAATATCATTTGTGGGAACTCTAGCCATTTTTGTTGACATTCTCAAAGGTCAAATAGGACCAGATGTCACATTGTGAGGTTGGTCAGAAGATCTGTATCTACAACAAGGCATTTCTTAGTGAAGAATAATTAAGCATTATCTGGTATGCTTGAAAGATACATTGCCCGAGGCGAATTTTGCCGAGGATGGAGTGATGGATTTGTTGGACTTGACATCTGGTAGTTTCTTACTCAGTTCAGAAAGATGAATACTCTGCAGATGGGCTGTGGGACTCCCCATGGTTCATCTCTCCCCAGTGGTAGGAAATATTTACATGGGATGGTTTGAGGAACACACCAGCAGAGCCACCAATTAAACAGTTTAGCTGAATTGTTATGTGGCGTCTTGCATTCATTGCCTGGACAAAGTAGATATGCTGAGTTTGTGTTGAACAGTGAAATGTTTCAATATGTGTATTAAATTCACAATGGAAGCAAATCAATCAGACCATTGTATGCAGTGTCTAGACTCATGCGGGTTCAATAAACATAAACATCAACGTTTCCCCGTGACTGTTCAGTGATTTTTGTCGTTCTTGATACAAATTCCTTTTGTTTCCTGACTAACTCACATCCAGGCAGTTTGGTAGATGTAATTCTCGTGCAGATATTATTATGATCTATCATCTTAGGGAGCATTCTGAGATGGTTGTCGAATATTGTCCCATACAGTTGCTTTTATTTTCTCTGTTATGGTTGAGAGCAAGGAGCAAAATTCGACCTACCTTTTCTCGACGTTCTGAATCAGAACGGGCAATGGACATATCTAACCTATATAGAGCAGACTGATCTGTTTGGATTCAATCCTCGAAACGAAATGAAACAGAGGTCTCCCGTAATCTATACAGTTGGACGGCCCAGTGACTCCTTGGCAATGGGAAGGTGCATCTACAGGCAAGAATGATAGTAAATAAATCTTGATTGGTGGATACAGTGAGAGACTAGGTAATAAACGATCGAAAAGTTCTAATTTAAACGAGACATGTGGACTCTCTATATTTATGACAATTCCATATATTAAAGGAACTTCGGAAAAAGATCCGCAGAATTGTTTGGAATAAGTATATTATTATTTAAAGCAGCATTTAATTTCAGTATACTCATGTGAATCATTCTTACTAAGACGAGACCCAGACAACATTGTTTCAAAATAATGTATTTATATCTACCCAGATTCTCTGCAGATGGTGATCAGTATGAGGGGCTCGAAAGACCATCAAATGGGTTAAGGACACAGAAAACATACGGAACGAGGTGAAACATCCGAAATCCGGGGATTGCCGAACACGCTTGGTCAAAACAACACCGCATACAATGGTCGGGAAGCAAAGCTATTCCCAGACGAAACCCACTGAAAGTTAGACTGTAATAATTATAAACAACCAAAATGTCTAACAAATTCATTTTCAGTTCTGGAGATCATTCTGGATGCCGTTGCTGAACGATGAAAAAATCGGTCAAGCTTCGGTGAACAAGGGATAGTATATAAGTCGTAGCTTTTAGAGACTAGTTTTTAGTTATGGCCTGAAAACGGTTGGAGATACATCACTATGTGAAACGTTGTGCATGAAGAACAACAAATAAAAACAATGGAAGTGTAATAAGATTTGTAGATGTTATTGAAAAAGACTTTACATATATGAAGAATCAACAGACTTCTTTTCCTTCTTTTTTTGTTTTATGATCACAAATCTAAAAAGCACTCATTCTGTAGAGACTGATCTCTTAGTAATGTTAGAACATATACAGGACTTCTGCAAATGTTAATACCTACAGTGCTTTGTCAGATAGATAAAAATTGAAAGGGACTAAAAAAAAACAAAATTGATGGATCATTGTGTGTATGCCAAGTAAATGTTTATTTCTTTTTCAACGGTTTTCAACACTGCGATAATTAGCCTTTGTCGCTCGTTACGAATCGTTTAGCGCTGTTTACATGTAACGAAGCTGCAAAGAACGTCAAATAAAATTTTACAAAAGAACGATGGACTGAATTGCAGTAGAAAAACTCTCAATGTCCAAAAGCATCGTATGAGTCGGTTTGCAAAAATTCCACGTTTCAGGCTTTCGTTTAAAAAATCAGTTTCTATTAGAGATAATGGTTTTGTTCGTGCATTATCTCTATGTTACAATGGTTATTTGTGTGCAATATAGGTTGTCAATTACAGATAATGGACAGCCCAATGGGTTATTGCATTATATGAATGATTGTAAAAATGGTTTTGATCATTCAGTGTTAAGTAAAACCAGATCTGTGATCTAAGATCTAGTTCTTTTATTAGCCTAAGAAAAAGGGAATAAATATTCCGGAGACTTGGGGTAGTAAAAAACAGTTTTTTGTTTATTCCATTTAAAAAGCCCTCACAGACCGAACCCTCAAGATTTTAGAACTTGTTTATATATATATATATATATATATACTGTAATAATAATATGTATATATATATATATATATATATATATATATATGGCTATATATATATATTATATATATATATATTTATAGGAATCATGGAAGTGTAATACTTTAGGTACGTACTCTGGGGTTCAAAAAATAAGCATAAAAAGTCTCTATACACATATGGGCCGCAAGGCCTTCGTTTCCAAATATACAGAATTATTAAATTACATTATATTTGTTTTATGTTGTATTTTAATTTTTATGAACATCGAACATAATTGTTGAAATCATGGACCTTTACTAAGGTAAATACATAGTTTAACTATCTGCTGTGACATTTTAAATTTTAAATATATCAAGGTGTAGATGCGTGTAAATGTGACCATTTTTTTTTAATCCAAATCATAGACGTTACAATATCAGGCACATGTGCTGGTATACCTTTTAATGCAGGTGGATGACATTCACTATGGACCAGCAAGCTTGAAATGTAATACGGTGCCGTACCAAATAGCTGTGATTGTTCAAAAATGACAAGGAGACGTGTCAGAGTGCTCCCCTACAAGTAAGAGCCATTATTCAGATTAATTCGAATCCGTATCATTAAAAAGCCACTGGATGTGATTTTATTTTCAATATTTACATTCACCCTGTATTTCGGAAACGAAAGGCCTTGCGGACCCGCTATTTGTATAAACTTTTAGGTCTATTTTTGGACTATTTATATGTGCAGTCAATGTATCATGAATCACCCCCTATATATATATATATATATATATATATATATATATATATATATATATATATATGACAATATATAAATATATCTTGTATCTTTATATATATATATATATATATATATATATATATATATATATATATATATATATATATATATATATATATATATATATATATATATATATATATATATATATATATAAACATAATAATGTTATGTTATATATATATACATACATATATAGCATAACCCCCTAGAAAATAAAAATATCTACGCACTGTGTACTTTTACATTCATCTTAAGCTAAGGAATTGTTTATTGATTAGTGTGATACATTTGTGTTACCCTTGTATCAGATAAAAATAAGTAACTAGCCTTGATGGAAAATTTTTATTTTTCGTCGTCTCGTCTCGTCTGTGGCGCGGGCGAAATGCCTCGTTGAGGATCAGACTTGAGACGAGTCAACAACCTATCCCACAGGATCGTTTCGTGTCTCTCGTTTTTGATTTTTCAGGACACTGTAATATTAATCAATATTAAAGACAGGGAACTATGTCAAATTGTACAAAGACCATGAACTTGACAATATATCTCTTTACAGTATAGAGATGATTCTATATGTACACAAAATAATATCCAAACCTCTTAGAATTACATTTGACTTTCTTACCCAACAACAAATAATAGTAGATGGACTTATTTAAATGAATGTTCATACTGAAAAAGTATAATAATATTAAATTTTTTAAATCACTGTGTATCTGCCTTTTTGTTTATTTTTATTGAATTTATAATTCAACGTATGTTATCATATGAAATGTTGATAAAATGTTAAGCAATTGGATGTCATATTATACGTGGATCTGTTCGACTGGTAAAAAGACAAAAGAAAAAGGCCAAGTGAGCATAATGGTCAAGATTTTAATCCAGGCAAACGACATGCTTTTTACAACATCTTGTTGTAAAAATTTGTGTATCATTTGCGACAGAGGTAAAAAGGCAAAAAATAAAAACAATAAATACATTAAAGTTTCTCAGAGAATGGTGAGAATTTAAAGAAAAATACTTGTTTCTTGGTTTGTGAGATGAATCAGTTCAGTTCATCGACACATCTTCTGTGATTGGCCGCGGAAGAATGTGATATCTGTAAGATGAGGCATTCTTTATAATACTTATTTAGATATGTTTCAAGGATAAGTTCAAAGATAAAAATTATAAACGTGTTCAGTGAATCATTGTTCAGAACGATTCTTGACTCTCCATATGTTGTCGTTTTTTCTCAAAAATATCTGTTTCTTAGACGAAAACAGTTACCCTCAACAACATCTGAGATCTCATCTTTTTTTGCAAAGAAGTATACAGTTATTCAGGATTTCCGAAAAGAAATATGGAAGAGCCAGACAATATAGTTCTGTTTCAGGGATAAACATAAAAAAGCATTTTTTTTTCGCATTTTACGTCAAAGTGGCAACTCTCTTTTGCTATCGGAGTAAACTATTTTCGAATGCAGTCTTCGAAAGCGCATGAACTAAGAAAGCCATTCACCCTATATTGGTAAAACGAAAGTTGTTTAATGTATAGTTAATGTCTGTGAAACAGTATGGTTTAATGTCCTATAAATATCATTAATTAATTCATATATATTAGAACTCTCTTATTACAAAAAAATTAAACGGGCTAGGCACTTCTTAGATTGGTATATATATATATATATATATATATATATATATATATATAACATATAACTCTCTCATATCTTATAATAAATATAACAATAATATATGAATATATAAACAGATATATATGTATATATATATATATATATATATATATATATATATATATATATATATATATATATATATATATATATATATATATATATATATATATATATATATATATATATATATATATATACAACAGAGATCCTGCAGCTCACCTCCCTGAGCCTGTGTATCATTTTAAGGGCAGCCTATGGTTGTGGACGTTGCTAACCTACGGTGCATTTTCAGAAAAATAATTTTGGTTATACAGGATTGTCGCAAAAAAGTGTGACGTCACAGATGATACATTTTTAAATGGGAACACGTGTGATTTTTATATTTAGGTACCTAAAAGCAGTCAACTATCTTCTGACTCCAGTTGTCAACATCGGTTTGGTAATTTCATAGAAAAAAATAAAATATAAAAAACTGTTTTTGCACCATTGTATTTAAAAATGAATAAATACCCATTGGGCTTGATTAATAGAATTAAACAAGGAACTTATTAAGTAGGGTTATGATCAGATAGACGTATGTCATGTGGAACAGACTCAGAAGTATTGTTCTAGGTATCAGTTCAGTGTCAGCCTCTTCAGGTGGACAATGTGGTGGCTGAATTTTAAATACGGCCTCTGTATATTTTTAGGTCGTTAGATGTAATTAAAAACAGACGTTTTCGTTAATACTTCCTATCTCTATGAAATTACAGAACCGATGTTGACTAAATTCCCAAAAGAAAATAATAATGAGACTGGAAGAAAGTATGGATTGCCCTAAATATATAAAAAATACATTAGTGTGTTTAAAGCTGGCACCATCATTGACCTCAGGAGACATTTTTTAGAAGAGCCTGTAAATGTTCAGTACATGGGTTGATAACGCTGAATGGGGAGCGCAAAAGTTCATCATAGTCTGTGAAAATTCTGAAACTGTTTCAGGGAGGGAGAAGTCGGCTTCTATCTATATATCAAAAATATATATACTCATATCTCATATATATATATATGTAGAACCGGGCAAAAAGCGTAATCATCTAGGCGGTGGGCGGGACCCGCCAAGGAGACTTAAGCTCTATGGGGAGAAAGCGTCAATGCCGTGGTTGATTTGTGGTTAATCAGTATCATTAGTGAATATTTTTATTGATACAAGTGATCGTGTTAATGGTTGAGCAGAACAATTTATAGCAGATTTTACTTATTGATGTTCAGGTGAGATATGTCTTATCTCATCTTATCTCTGCTTTAGTCATATATTGAATTCTCAGAATAAAATATCGATATGTGTTCAATCCTCTCATTGAATCTGTTTCTATTCAATTTTACTAAACTGCAGATAAATTGGTATTTTGTGCTATCATTGAAGAAGTAACTCTGGTTAAAGTGTATAATCTCCTTTTCGGTTTCTGAATCGTTGTGATGGACATCTTCTTCCAGTATCTATTTCGTTGTTCTAGCATTGGATCTCAACGGTAAAAGATACGGATAACACCTCATAGGGAAGCCCAATAATACATTCAAAAAATTAAATTCTATCTCGTTGAAAAGGCAAATCTTGGGACCTCAGATGTTCGTTCCATGTTTAGCATTATTTATAAGATGAAGATGATTTATTTCTCATCGGAACTTTGCGTTTTTGTTGAACCTGTGAGTAAAATCAAGCTTTGACGATATTTCGTTGAATATATCTATTATGTGTCTTGCATAAATGGCACAAGGTTTTACTAATACGCAACTTTGAATTCAATTCCATTTATTGGGATCCCCCATTCACGACTGATCGTTGAAACACCCTGTAATCTAATGTGTCTTCCATGCCGGGTGCTGGTGGATTATTATCTCGCCGTCTGCCTTCATTGTTCAGTTTCTTATCTTGGTTCCAGCTCTTATCATTTAATTGTTGAACATTCTAATGTTACGTATAGTTAAGTGACTACCCTTTGGGATAGATACAAACAATTATTCAATATTGATCAGATATCTAAACAGTAGTATCGTTATTCTATAATAAAAAAAATATAGAATTTGACGTGATTCATATTTCTAAGACTGTGGAAGAACAGGATATCGGATCAGATCTTACAGCGACAATTTGATAGGCCTCGCAGAAACCTCAGTCTCCCCGTGTTCAGTTGGTGAGATGATTTCCAGCATCCCCAGAGTGTTGTTGGTGTGGGAGGGCTGGATATCCTTGGTGTCAAGGGCCTCAGATCCTGCCACCTAGATACGGCACTGTATATATATATATATATATATATCTATATATATAAAAATATATGAAAGACTGTTCATACATCTATATATATATATATATATATATGTATATGCCTCACTCTCTATCAATATCATATATATATATATATATATATATATATATATATAACATATATATATATATATAAACAAATATATATACAAACAAATATATATATATATATATATATGTGTTTATATATACAGTGCCGTATCTGGTGCTATCATGTTCAAAACTGGAAGGTTGTCAAGATCACCATTCAACAGTACTGGCGGGAGGTGGGAAAGTACTCGGAGGGTGCAACCAAGTAAGATATATCCGAGTGATGTTCGACCTGAAGCGACAGATGGGACTGGATCAGTAAGGCGAAGCGTCTATTTCAAAACAACTGTTGCTCAAGAAGTGAATGTAAATTAACTATACGCGATATTATAGTTAAGTAATATGCAACCAAATATTTATTAAACAGTATTACTAAACAACAAAATCTTTAGCTATAATATACTCTGGCGCGTCTGAATATGGGAAATGTTCATTCGGAATAAGATCTTAGAAATTACAGAGGAAGGTTAAACTCGGACAGGTGTCATCGTCGGAAGTAAATCGTTTTAACGTGGTTTGAATGAACGTCGTAAAGTGCTTACCAATACACAAAAATTCCATTTGGACTGCTATTATGGAAACTCCAGCTGTAAAACAATCGGGACGTTCGCGAATTTCCCAGGGAGACAACGGCAACAATGTGTTTCCTAGCAACATTCTCTGCAGTCTCAATGAGGCAAGTCAGCAGAGCTTTGCCGGAAAATGCATTATAACTTTGGGTTTGGAGCTGCTGGACATAGGAAATGCCAGTTTGTCTGCAGTAAAGGTATTTTCGCTATAGTCTTAGATGAAGTGATGTTTTATGAATTCATACATTTTTCAGTGTTATTATTGAAAAGCGAGGTAAATTAAATAACCGGTTGTGCAACAAGTTTGAAACCGTTGAAATTTATTTATTTGATTAATTTTATCAGCGCAAAAAATATTAATATGAACGACAACTGATGGAACCTGGTGGCCTTTTCATGGTCATTTACGCCCCAGTTATTTAAGTATTCTCAGTTAACAGGGTATTTCAAAAAGCGTATTCATTGCTTTATACTATGTTAATATATGATGGATCTGTATATAGTAATATATATATGTATGTAACTCATGGACATGGGATCCTGGCTCCCCTCTTGGTGTCTTATGTAAATATTTTAATGTGTCTTCTAAGAATTTCAACAAATCAAGGTATATCTTATCTTATGGTCTGTTATTCGCGAATGTTTTGGATCTGGGGTGTGTCTGTGATGTTGTGGACATCATAGTGTCAGTTTAAATGGAACACTATGTAATTTCATATATTGGGGGGCGTTGTAGTCAGGCGCATATATTGTTGCCTCTGTTGCTCACCTCGGTTCTGTTTCTATGAAGATAGGGTTATAATTGAAAAATGTTTGGTAACGCCCAAATTTCATCACGACCTAAAATACTCAGGGCATAAATGTAAATAAACAAAAGTGCACAGTTGAAGGACGTTGATCAGTGGGCCCTCTGGACTGATTAACCGACGACATAAGCGACTATTCTAACCCTATGAACAGTTCCTTGTTTAATTGCCTTCATCCAGGCTATTGATCTTTCATTCATTTTAACCTGAATGGTGCAGTTTTTATATTTTTTATTTTTCATCAAATTACGATGATAATGAAGTGTGGAAGGATAGAGAACTCTGAAAAGAGTACTTAAGTGTATAAAATACACAGTGTTCCATTTAAAAAATGCACCATCGTGACCATCCACTCTTGCGACAGAAAAAAAACTGTATCATAAAATTATTTTTATTAATCTCTATGTTCCTCCTGGAAACGACAGTGATATGTTTCATCAGTTAAGTAATTTCTATAAAAAAATAAAATATAAAAAAAAACTGTTTTGCACCATTGGCATGTTTAAGATAAATAAAAATACCCATTGGGCTTAGGATCAATAGATTAAACAAGACATTTAATGGTAGGGTTATATCAATTAACCTTGTATGTCATGTTGTCTTATTCATGAAGTACAGGTGTAATTTAGTGTCAAACTCTTCAAATTTGAAGACATTTATTTTTCTTATTTTAAACATGCAGAACCTCTATATTTGAGGTCGTTGATGTGGTTTCATCAGTTTCTAATTATAACCCCTATCTCTAATAATTCATGGATCAAATCTTTGGTGATAAAGATTTTAGAAATGGTGAGTTGAATATCTAAAGGTACCACCTAAATATATAAAAATACACAGTGTTCTTCCATTTAAAATGGCGCCATCGTGACGTGACGTGGTTTCCACGTGTAAGCAAAAGGTGATGGCGGCTGAGAGAGGTGTTCATGTCAGTTCTAAAGAGACAATCTTACAAAGATATGAAAGGACCTTACATTCTTCATAATAAAAGAGCTACATAAGACTGGTGGGAAGTGTTCCAAGTTCCTATCTTTATATACTCTATATAAGCAAATATATGTTTAAACCTTTCAATATTGGGCCGTATCGCCGGGGGTAATTGGCAGATGGGCGTACCAGAATATTCCTCCAACTATTCTCAGAAATAAATCAATAGGTGGCTGGATATTAGTTGTGAATGGCAACGCATGATGAATATTTTCTATTGATAAAATTAAATCAAATAAAATGATGAGCAGACGGATTTATAGCAGATTTTGAACTGAATCGTTATCGACTATTTCAATATATCAGTTACTGTTGAAGATATGGTGCATAATAAAATATCAATTTATCTAGATACCTATGGTAAAAAAATATAGCTCTTTAATTTTTTTTAGAATATTTAAATACATTGAATGTGGGTATTTTATAAATTGAGAACAGACTCTTAGACAGCAAAGTTATAAGCCTGTTTTCTATAGATAATTCTCAAAAATGTTCTTGTTAAAGAAATAATATACCCCAGCCTGTTTTAAATTGTGAAACTCTGTGGGATCTCAGAAACAGTTAAAAGATACGAGAATGTTGCCCTACTAAGGAAGCTAATGTGTTCTTCTGTTAAAGATACTGGTCTCTATTACATGAAAGTTAATGAAACTGTTAATTCAGATGTATTCTGCTGATTTTTAGTTCTTTATCAGAAAGAATCACGTTCAGTATCTATCAGCAGTTTGCGTTGATTCTCTTGTGTCTGTTATTGACATTTCATTTGTTCAACCATCCACAACCTTTGTTGCCTGCCAGCCATGCGCTTCAGTTGACTATCAATCTTAGTTTTCCCCCAAATTAAGCTTATGGACCTGAGATCCCAATTGACATCAGTTGACATTACTTTTTTTGTATATTTAAAATCTCTTCTACATGTATTGTGTAAAAATTTTAAGCAGTTTATATAAATATTGTTGGTTTTTAATTAAATATTATGGTTTAAGTCAGGCTATTATATTAAAATGTCACTAATCTTCACATATAATTATTAGTTCAGCAATGTTTGAGTTAGATGCAAACGGTTGTTTTAATATTTTAATCATTATATTCTATTCAAACAGATGTGGGACCTCAGTTCTCGTCATCGGAAAAATATAGAATTTGACTGCAATTCCATACATGATGGTTGCTGAAAAGCAAATTCTCGGACAAAAAATCCACAACTGCGACATGACTATTGAGCTACCATAAGGAAAACCTCCGGTCTCCCCCGTTCGTTGAAGGGTATTCCATAATCCCCAAATCCCCCAGTGCATGGAGAGCGCCAGATCATTCAAAGCCAGCTCAAACTATCAGTCATACCTAGATACGGCACTGTATATATATATATATAGCATTCTGTTCATAACTATATATATACTACTGATAATATATATATATATTATATCTATTATTATAATAATATCTATTCTTCATATATAATAATAATTCTGTTATATATATATATATATATATATATTATATATACATATATATATATATATATATATATAAATATATATATATATATATATATATAACATATATATGTTCTCTCATGTCTCATATATGTTTATATATATATATATATATTTGTTAAATATATATATATATATATGTCTCTCTCTTGTCTCTGCAAGAATGGGTGAACCAGCCCAATTCCGCCTCAGTTTTCTACGAGAAATAGAAGTTGAGAAAAGCGCCAGATGATCTTCTATAATGGATCATGAGGACCTGTTTAACTGACATTGAAATATGCAAAGGCGACATTCTAAAAGAAGGTGACATATCAAGGTATATTTTTCTTATGGAACACCCCATATTTTTGAAATATTTTTAATCTATCGGATATAATGGATGAGATATTCATTGTCTTCCCTGTAGCCTAAAACTAACCGATTTCTAAACTTTCAAATTCCATCTAGATCATAATTCAGACTGTTTACACCAGGACATATCAGATATATAATTCAGATTTATTGTATTTGCTCAAAGGTTTAAATTAACTATTACATAAAAAAATTTACAATAATATGATACAGAATGTTGAAAAAAAATTATATAAGTTGGACCTGTTTAACATCATATGTAAAGTTAAATGGAACACCCTGTATTTAGTGGCTTATTTTGGTACAGGACTCAGTTCTATTCAAACCGTACTCGGGGATTTCTATGCCTATCTCTTCTGCTTTTTATACAGAAACAACGTTCTCATGGAATTATACTTTATCTGAAAAATTGAACACCTGTATTGGCAATTCTAAAAGCAAATGTGGGATCATTGTAACAGATTCGTTAAATGCTCAAGTTCGATTTTGAAAATAAGATGTATCTCAAGCAAAATGCAGGCAAAGTAATAAACTGTGGATATGTGTTCATGACTTGAGTCTCTACTATTATTCTTAAAAATTAGGATCGAAATACAATAAAGGCCACCAATTGTTGAGATGAATATCGATATTCGTTCTGTGTTATTTGTAGCAAATGTATCAGACTTTATTTTTATAACAACAGATTAGTTAACAGACATAACATGACACTGTGGTGGATGAATGGAAAATCTATATTTTTGGAAACCCTTTAGGACGATCAAATGAATGGATAATTAGGAAAACGAGTAATTTTATTTTACCATAAAATCTTGCTAAGAAACAAGTTCAGACTTTAACACATTTTATTTCACGAACTCATTGGACAGGTGTGCAGCTACTATGTTCGGATCTCATTTTTAAAGATGGCTAATGTTTTAGACGACGACAATGGGTGTCTTCTTACACCATTTTGATTGAGATCATCTTGCCTCATTAAAGTTCAACTATCATTTTTAAACTTACGGTGATCAAGATCGTTTATTTCATGCAAGAATTTATTTTCAGATAGATGGTTAATTAAGTATAAAACGCCGTTTAAATAACAAAAGAATAATTAAAAACCTTTATATGGTTTAAGTTGGATTCCGTTAATCAGCGTTATCATTGGATGTTCATTCTTCGAAGGTCGTTGTAGCTAATGTGTCCCAAACTTCAAAACAATTTCAACCTCGTGTTTGTGCCGTGAATGTATGCCTCAACAATAATTGAACTGGATGGTGGCTCTTTATGTCTTGTGGACGTGGTGAGGCTGTCGTGGCGAACTAAATTCTCAGACGTTCAGTCTTGTTATTTAGTCGATCACAAATATAAAGTATGGGTTCAAAATCATTGATATGTACGCGTCATAACACTCTCTCTCATATACCTGTTTCTTAATACTCTAACTATATATATCATATTATTTATATGTATATATTCTTTTGTTATCATTCTCTATGTATATATATATATATTATATATATATATCTATATATATATATATATATACGGGATATTATAATGACACCTATTTATTGAAAAGAAATTCCTAGTTCATTTTCGTGAACTCAAGTTCATTAAGCGCTGGACCCTAAATCATCATTATTAAGGCTAGGTGTTGGATTTCTTTATTTTCTTTGACTACATTTTTCGGAAGAACTGGTTTGAATAACAGACTGAATTTTGGCACAGGATATTACGGCATAAAAACACACACACTTTTCAGGGATGTTTAATTTTTTAATTATTGGCGTAATAATGATGATGCCTTTCGAACAATTTACAAAATAATGCTATGCCATTCAACTGAGAAGAAATATATGGTTTATAATAATTATCAATAATCAATTATAAACAAAAATCCCTCATGTTTTTGCCGTAAAACTTACTGTTGGAGAAAATCAATTAATAAAAAAGTGTGTTATACAATTCACATCTTGGAAAAGATTATAATGAAATAAAGTGATTAGCTTTATCGTTGCCCTTCATTGACATTGTTCATTTATGGATATTACTGTTGGACGTTGATTATCATTGAGCAGTTTGTATTTAATTTCTCCTTCAGTCTCAAACAGTCTGTTTACTATTTAAAAAAAGCTAGTAGAAATCATTGAAAACAATTTGGAAATGACTAGTCAGTGACATTTGGGTTAAAACTAATGGTAATGCTGTGGGATGGCGTTTGCTCTCGAAGATGTGTTCTCGTATCTGTCCCAGATAGACGAACATTCTGTGTTCATCGTCGTCTGACTGAATCCAGCGGTTTGAACTCAATATTTCGGGATGTGGCCAGTTAGAACACCGGCAGTGGAGGAGGCTGTCCTGCTTGCCCACAGGTGAGAGGATCCAACGCCACAAGTACACAGAAAAATGAGTATGGCATTAAGCATCTTCACTGAGGACATTATGAGGAAATTTTGAGATTGTTGTGTTAATATATTTTGCCTTCATTCCTAAAGGGTTCTTAGAATTCAGCCTAGAATTATGAACCATTACACATTTAGTGAAAGATGAAATATCTCCAAAAAGTAACAGAAAATCCTCATTTGGTACCATCTTGTTTACAGACAGACAAAGTACTCAGGAACCAGAATAACCAATTTCCATAACAATCATTACTGGATGGGAGAACCATCTTCTGTGGTCATCTGACGAGACGTTTAGTTTGTGTTTGGTTGCTGAACGTTTGGATCGTTATCATCTGGCTCCTTCTGGTGATATGGATATTTATTTACCCCAAGGACGGCGCCTCGCGACAAAGTTATTACGAGCCACCTCGAATGATTCATTCGCCTTATTGGAAAATCATTATTCCTCTGTGAGTTACGGCAACAACTTTGGTTTATGCATGATGGCGCTCCGCCCACTTTGTAACATTCAAACTGGCTCAATGAGCATTTAAATAGAGCCTACCAAAATCATTCTGGATGAGGACTTTGGAGGACCTAATTTTGTACCTAGATCCGCCTAATGACCTGGTTCAGCCTAGATTTTTGTTGTAGGACCCACCTAAAAACGTGGTTATCATACGCAATTAATGATATTAAGAAGAACTCAAATAGAATTGATGACGGATGTGAAACTATCAAACCGCATGGAGGTATTTTAAGTTGAGATAATGCAAGGAAAGAAAGAGCGAAGCCTGCATTGACGAGAGGTGAATGTTCTTATTTTGTAAATTATGTATGTATTGTATTTAATTGTTATTGTTGTGATTATTTATGGTTTATAAAAAAAAAAATAGCAAAAGCAAATCTTGGAAAAATGATTAAAATTGACAATGAAGTTTAACACAATCAAGAATAATGAGTCGTTTCGATGTCTATGATCTTACAACAACAAAACAACAATCGCTGGCAGATGAGACAAAAACTAAGGTGATTATTTCAATATTAATTTTCTGGATAGTTTGGGTACATAAGACATTTTTCTAGTCTTGATTTCTCCCCCAAACTGTAAGTTTTACCAAAAATGTATTCTAAAATGAATGGTTCAAAGGCTGGTGAATCAGTTTAGATCAGTTCAGTCATCTCAATCAGACTGAACAAAATCTGAATGAATCAGTCGTGACAACCCTGCCCCAATAGGCTCCAGACCTTCAGACGCGTACCCAATGTCATGGCATATCTTATTAGAGTGGAAATCAATGACTCATGGGACATGGAGCTGAAACTTAGTCGCATTTCATCCCTTAATAGTAAAGCCATGATGAACTATTTGAAAAACTCATTCAGTTTCTATCAAAGATATATCAAATGGACATAAACCTAAATTAGCTGGGTTCAGAGGACCAAAGAACTATCAAGAATTATGACGTTGAATGGTTCATCTTATCCGCGTGCCATGTTATATATTTGGTTTTTACGGCAAAAATGAAGGTTGTTGTTTTATAATTGATTGATGATATTATAAAACCTCAGGCCCTTTGAATCTGTTAGCGTAGTATTTTTGTAATTGTTTTGAAAATTCGTGCCTTACCTGGTTGCAAAAAAATTAAATGAACATCTGAAAGGATAATGTTTCTTTGCTTTTAATAGTATCTCTGTAAAATTCAGTTCAATATCTTCGGCAAATGTTTTGAAAGAATATAAAAAAGTGAAAATAAAATAAAACTTTAACATATATCATAATAACTAAGCATTTTAGGGCCCACGTTTATGGGCTTTGGTGTTAAATCAGATCCAAGAATTTCTTTCAAATTATGACATACGTAACATGTGTATATATCTCTCTATATAATGTACATATATAATAACTATCTGCTCTATATTTATATATATATCATTCTAACATTATTATAATATCAAATCTATTCTATATATATATATATGTTTTATATATATATATATATATACCATATATATCTTATGTATTTATGTTTCATGTAGTTCATTTTATTGAGCACATGACTTCATTGCCCACACTGGGAAAGATAAGATCTTTGATCCGTTACTAGATCTATTGCAAGTGTATAGTGTTTGTTTAAGTTTACCTGTTAGTTCGTTTTGACATTATATAAAGCATTAACTCAATGTGGTAAAGAATCTAAAAGTAATTATTGTACTCAAAGAAGATAATGGCAAAATTAGACATTGTTTTCGTTACCAACTGATTTCAGTATTTTATACAAGTGGCTAATATCTCTGACAAAGAATAATGCCAATATCCAAGCTATCATCCAGTTTCTTATTGGGTTGCATTTGGATGAAACTTCAATATCGTTTGATTCAGTAAAAATTATCTAATATGTCTACAGTCGTAACCACTGCACCTAAATATATAATATTATTTTAAGTTTATTCCAGTGGATGTTTATAGATAAACACTCAACTTATGTTTAGTATTTATTATTCCTTTTTTGTAAATGCATTTGAAAATCAAAAGAAAAAAATGGATCAGGCGTTTGACCTCAAGAAGAAGCTGCGTCGGACTAGTGTCTTGGACGCCGCCATTAATGACAACGACTAATCGGTTGTTGCGTCGCCGAGCGGAACAAAGGAAATCCCATGTACATTTTAACGAGCGTCAATTATTGGCTTCCTTGTACATTTTACAGAAAAAAAGTAAGATAACTTTTTGAAGAGACCAATCTCGTGCCAAGTTTTCAAAAGAATTTATTAGGGGATCTTGGACATTAGTTAGAATGTATTGGAAAAGTTGTTAAATTTTTCATGGGTTCAGGTAAAACCAAAAGACACCAGTAAAATGAATATTTTCCCTGATTTTAGAAATGATCATCAATCAGTAAATTCGTTCAAAAGATAAATGGTTATTCAGTCAACGAAAAGTATCATGTGGGCCATGGCATTATGCGAGGAAACAGTTTTAGATCGGTATCTAAAATGTTTTTGGTTATTCCCCCTGCAAACCCATTCCGTCCATTTCAACTATTAAACGTATTGTCAGTAAGTTCGAGTCCAAAGTGTGGAGAAAAAATGGTTAGTATGAGGTTCTTGGGTAGAGTTGCCGCGAGACGAGACGAGACGAGATAAAGCGTTGTCTCGTCTCGTCGACGAAAAAAAAAGCTTTCGAGATAATAAGCACAAAGAGACAGAGACGAGACAGAATTCGAGACGAGACGAAACAAAACGTTTGTCTCGATATTATCGTCTCGTTTTTGTCTCGTTTGTCTCAGTTTAATTTCGTTCATTCAGTCAAAGTAATTTTAATATAGGATACTTTCTGGTATTGTATAGGATACTTTAGGATACTTTCAATAGGATCGTTCAGGAGAGTTTGAAAAATGTGGTCCAGTGTGGTTGCCTTTTTAAATACATGTTAAACATTTTTAAAAACTATTTTGTATGTCTGCACAGTGCACAAGGTGGTGATAAAATACATATTTTTAAATGACATTATATGTATGTAATACTCATTTTGTCATTAGAATATTGCAATTCTAGAAATGTTCATTCTGTTTTTTATTTTCCCTTTTTATAAAATAATTAAGTATACCCAAACTCTCCCTAGGCAATATTCTTGCTGTTTAAATTTCTGGGTATAGGACAAGTATGTGGAATTTCTAAAATTGAATAAATAGAATTCAAAACTGTAAAGATATGAGTAGAAAAAGTACTTTTGTAGCACCCTTATACTTTATGGACGTGCCCTGTCTAATTTAAAATATCGTTAGTGTATTAAATGCTATTTAACCATATACCTAATACTTATTGTTTAGCTATCATTAAATCTTATATTTAAGGCATTAAATGCCTCCTCGCCATCGTTGATTCACCAGCGCACTATACAGGGTGCCACAGGCTCGAGTGCATGCATGAGGGATCTCGAAACCGTAAGAGATACGAAGTTAGTTAAATTATGGTAAAGTTGTTGCGATGGGATGCCTAACAATATGCCGTTTAAAAGTTGTAAAATTCCGAATACTTCCGGAATATCTGGGAAAAGCCAGAATTGCCGATTTCGTTCGGCTTTTCTGACGTTAATTTAAAGAGATATGGAAAAACGAGCGTTTCTCGTGGCCACTTTTTAAGCTCTACAAAACAACGTTGGAGGATTCCACCAGTTTAATAATTAAATATATTCATCACTCGACTGTCCACTAAATAGGATTATGGTTTGTTGATTTTTGGAAACCCATATTATCCCAATTAAAATATATATAATATTTATGAACTAATATGGAACGCCCCTATAAGAAATGATGTGCGTTCCTTGTCCACAACTCATTGTCTCTTATGTGGGCTCATGCTATTATAGAAAAATATTGAGGCAGTAGCTACATCTCAACCATGAACCTGGGACTCTGCTCTTCAAAATGCAATAAACTTTATTGAGGTGTCGTATTTTAAAAAATAAGTGAGAAATGGATTTATTGGAGACAAATCTCTCCAGCACTGGTTTGTGGGAAAAAAGTGACTATTAATTTGTTATTTCTAATAAATAACATAAAAAATAAAAACAAAAATATCATAAATTTCAGTTTTGTCTCATGCACAGCATGTTGACCAGGCACCTAGGCAATGCATCTTTGCCATGAACTTCTTATCTACGATTCCAGATCCCCAATACATCTGCTCAGCACCTTAAACTAATAGCAAAATCTGCTGCAAACTGGTACTCATATTTTAAGTAGGATGCTGCATTGTTTTTAGTTTAAATTAAAACTTTTTAAAACATAATAGCGGCATATCCTCAACTAATGAAAAACATGCAAATACAACTATCAGCCAATCAAAAAAGTTCGCCTGTAACATTTAAAATAAACCGTAGAAGCAAAATACGTATGGAAAAATACGGGCTGTCCATTGCAAGTCATCTCATTTATAGGTGCAAAAGTATAAATGCTTATATTTTCTCTTCTAGTGCCTTGTGAAATAAAAGTTGAAGTGATTGAGCTTTTCTTCTAATTGTGTAGTTTTCTCAAAAAATTGGTGTTTTAGGACAACGGACACCCATAATATGCAACTAAAAATAAAATGAAGAACCTAATAATTTGTTTTATTTAAAACAAGCCATATGATAATCTCAGATGTTTGTATGTGCACAAATGGAATAAAATCGAATGGATAATAGGACGCATAAGTGCAGCATGATCATAACTTCTATTACATAACGTATGGATCAAAATATTTATTTGTTTTCTTATAATTATACCAGGTGTTGTTCAATGGTTAAAATCTTTAACTGCAGTTAGATCTTGCTGCATATCTATAAACATAAGTCGGATATCCATCATTTCAGTTTGAGATACGCAGGTCCTAAAGTTAAAAAAGCTTTAATTGTACATAATGTTTAAAACAATTAATTTGATAAAACAACTTAAAATACAACTTTTTCGTTATTTGAGTTTTTTTGAGAGACAAAGTAAAACTCCTACTTTTTACAGGGTATAAAAATCGGTTTAATTTTATATGAAACAAACAAAATTAAAAAAAAATCAAGAGACAAAATAGTTGTATTTTAAGTTGAGGCTTTATCTGGGGTAATACCACGAGTGCTTAAAAATTACCCATAATTTTGACGATGACGTGTTTTTCTCATAATTTCACGAGTCCGAGGGACGAGTGAAATTACAAAAACACGCATGGGCAAATTATCTGGACGTGATAAAGCGAAGAACAATATTGGAGGATATTTTGAATTAAATCGTAGATAAGGTTTATTAACTTAAAATTCAAACATCGTTATCGAATATCATTATTATTTAAAAAATTCGTATTATGGTTGTGACAGTAAGTGGCAAAACCACGTTGCCTGAGGTGGAATTTCCGCTGTAGACTTTCCATAATACTTCTTTACAACATGAAAAAATATGTAGATGAGTGAAATATTTAAAATAAGATAAAAAATAATAAAACCACAGGGTGATATACTTTTAAACAAATTGATTTTAGCTTCTTTTTTAACACCCTGTATTTTGTCTGAAACGATGCATTTCTTGATTTGTATTTATATCAACTTTTCTTTTTGCAGATCAACTACCGTCGAAGTTTGTAACACTAAATCTTAATAACCTGTATAATTCTCAAGAACTAAAAATATATTGTTGATTATTCCCCATGATCAACAAGTGAATCAGAGAAAGCTTGTCTCGAAGGATTTATCTCGTGTTCTGTTGAGATTTGGGACAAAGCTCTCTGTACAAGACGGACTCTCTCGAGACAAAACAAAATGGCTTCGAGACGAGACAAGACGTCTCCGTATCTCGTGTCTCGCAGCAACTCTATTCTTGGGCAAGAGAGTAAGAAATTAACATCATACAACGGTTTTGCGCACTTTAAAAAACACAAATAGTTCTTCCGTATAAATTCAAAAAAAATATCAAGGGCTGCAGGAAGGAGATGAAGAGCAGATGGCATGTTGTTTTAAAATGATGAAAAAAGGCATAAATAACGATATGAATTTTTAAGAAAAGTGTTTTTATATCTTGTATCAGTATTGAATATTTAGAATTGCCGTGAAATGGATAAGAAAATGAATATCGCTTTCTTCATGCTCCGGACACAATATCTCCAAAAAAACAAATGTATTCGTGGAGTATCGGAACCATCATTGGACCATTGGATATAATCTGACAGCAGAAATACTCACTTGGACTTATTTCAAAATTAAATTGGACCCGTCTTGAAGATGTTGTTCGGGAAGATCAAATAATCTGGTACCAAATGGATGGTTGCGTACGAATATTTGACTCGGATGGAGGATACCTGGAAAATGCTTTTAACGGCAATATTATTGGTCCACGGTACCGGATACTTTGGCCAGCCAGGTCACTCGTCTCACCAGGACAGCGTCTTCTATGGGTCTTAAAAAGTGTCATTATTAAAGTATGGGGTGAGAGATCTATTAAATATGAACCATTTAATTTAAATGTAATATGCATTTCAAATATCAACAGCAGCGTTTTGAAATCGAATGTTTAAAATGTGATCCGGTTGGGATATTGTTTAGCTGTTAATGGGGATTGTTTGAACATTTGATTAATTAATGTTTTGTGGAATATTCATAATATATACAACAATAAAAAAGTTATTGTATTTTATTTAATTTTATTTTTCCTCCTAGTAAAAGTTCAGTTCTCTCTTTTTCGGATCTATTTTCGATCTCTTATAATTGTTTTATTGCGATGGCTTTGGAATCGAATTTACTGACGATACGTTTAATGGTTGAAATGAACCAGATATGCTTGATGGGAAAATAAATTGAAAATATTTGAGATACTGCTGTTGGTTTAATTAAATTCTAGTATAATGATGTTTCAATGATCGATAGTAATAATTGTTAGAAAAGGACCTTGTTAAAAAAATAATGTTATTATTAATCTTGTATTTTAAAATTTAATGGTTGTGGGATATTAAATTTTTTTTTTTTTGTATTCATTGTACGTCAGATTTGACAAAGCCTTATAACAAACATTGTTGTGTCTGTTTGGTTTATATGAACCGAAAATTTGGCCAATTTTGCACTTACATTTAATTGAATAATTTGAATTCGCTTATTCTGAATTGCACGATACTTGGCACGATGGTTTCAATTGGTGCTGGAAGGATACATTTTCTGTAAAATGTGGCCGGGGAATATCAATTAAACCCTAAAAATATACGTGCGGCGACCTTTCCTTCGGTATAAATTTTAGAGCCCAATATTAAATTTGAATTTATAATTCCGATTTAGCAAAAGTTAATATTTAAATAAAACATAAATGTAAAAATAACTTATGTTTTTACTTAAAAATTGGTTTTACAGTAAGTTAAAGTGTGAAAACACCAAATCGACATCAGGCCTTTCTACATTGAATTACAGTTACCATTAATTATCAGAAAATTTTATCCATTTAAATTATTGGCATTTTGATGAACCTTTACATTCCACATCATGTTTCATAACGTACCATATAAATTAATATTAGCAGTCCCATTAAATTGGGACACAGCCAGTAAATTAAACGAAAATTAGGATATGGTATTGACAGGCACCCATGCACCAGTGCGACTATCCGGTGTAACACAGACCCTACCTAACTCTCCCTTTAAGTTGGAAGCACAATGTTCATTATGAAATAAACTTATTGCTGTTCAGATAAAGATCGGACTTGTCAATTTGTCCAGTTTTTTTTATAAATATCGGTAATTGTTCTGTAGTATTTTCAGTACAAACCACTCTATCGGAAGGACACAAATAATATGAAATAATGATGATTTTGATGAACTACAAAGTTCAAATCATTCAAGTTATATTAGAAGCTACGTTTTGGTGCACCGCATATGATCATTTCATTTTCTCCTCAGTATTTCATAATTTTTGCAACATCTTCTAATACAGTTCCTTACATACACATCTTGATGATAATGCAATCTAAATATTAGTCATTTACTGTAAGTCACACCGTCTTTAATAATGTTACCATTTGATTTAAGACCATGCTTATATCCACAAATCATGTCTATACATTTATCACGTTAAGTAATATGTGAATTTAACCCATGCATTTATAAAAAATAAGGTAACTTACAACTGCATATTAAAAACTAAGAATAATGACATGTCGCGGCTTGGTCCGACAGTCTATTTACCAGTTTAAAATTGTAAGGCTGTCCTCATTTCTGGGGATACTGGTATAACTAATGAATATGATAAAAACATATATATGTATTAATCTTTCATTGGTATTTGGATATACTTATTTAAGATGAAACTAACTGAAAGAATTATTTGTTGACTATTACTGGATATGTATTGGGTATTACTCTTTGTTGGATTTCCATTTAGATGACTATCATGTTCATATTGTGAATATGAATGTTCGGTTTACAATTCGCCCGTTTAGTTCGGATTTGTCCAATAGTTTCATTGTGTTGGATGATGTAGTCGAGGGAAGTGTGTTTCCTGCGAAAAGTAGAACCAAGAGCTGAGCTTTACTCTACCAATAAAAATTGCAATTATTATTATTAACAAAACAAAACCATTTCGATTTTGGTAATTCAACCCTAAAGACAGCGAAAACTACAAAAAAGATCCTCGAAGAGAGGAAATTTTTCGATAAAGTCCTAACTCTCCATTATTTATAATTTTAATTTAACGCTGAAAATGGGCCTCCGCGCGACATTTTAGTTTGATCAGCATTTCGAAACCAGTACGTCTAAAGTAATTTTCAGGATAAATATTTATTAAAACTAAAATGATGTATTCAGAACACTTCGATAATTTATTTTCATTGTGAGGACCAACTTTAAAGTTCAGATGTTCTAACAGGATCGTGAATCTTCTGAAAATAATTTTCGATAGCTGAACCAGGAGTTGGGACTTTTTTATCGGCAATTCCCTCACTCTTTAGGGCTCGACGGCACACAGCTTTACTCTTATGGTATTGTGTTTGATGATATCTTAAGAATTAAAATATCTTTTTTTTGTTTCGTTTTTTCAATTTTTATTGTGTTGGCGAAGCAGCTCCCTCAAAACGGTTTCTCAGATTTGCAATCTGCAGATATCAGACTCCAGCTATTGCTCATATTTTCAAAAGTCTTTTAACTAGTTTTCTCAAGGAAACACACTTTTCGACTGTACTAAGATATAATGCTTCGAATTAAACAAAAAATACAATGTAGGTTTTCTTTTAAATAAGGTTTATCGTGCAAATAAAAAATTTAATTCTGAGTTTATGCCCTCTCTAACTCAAATAGAAGTAAACTAAATAAAATAGACATAGTAGACACCCAAACATTCTGATTAAAAATTTATATTTTTAATATTTTGTATGAATATAAACTGTAAATAAATGATTAAAATTTAATTTATTCAGAGTAATTTCCCTTTAATAATATTGATGATGTTAGACATACTTTTATATCGCACATCCAGATTCAAACTGAAGTCGTAAAGAGTAAATTTTTAGAGAAGAGTAATAAATTTGTGAAAGCTTTTAAATGAAGTATACCTGTTTTTTGATTTTTAGTACTGGCGGCTGAATATCTAGGTTCAAGACTATGTAGTTTTATATCTTGATGGGAAAAAGCACTTAGATAAAGTCGATTTCTGTTAAATTTTTTCTAGATACTACAGTTTTGATCGGTATGTGCATGATAAATATTACGCTTATTACGTAGTCAAAAACATCCAATATTTGGATATTTGTAAGTTATTAGAGAAAGGTGCTCAGTCGGCATTGAAAAGGCTGTTGTTAATGACTATCACTTGGAATAAGGAACAAATTCGTAAGAGCAGTTTTATAATTGATTATGGATCTCCAGGTATCAAATCATATGAAAAATATATAAAAGTGCTGTAAAGTTCGTATTTTGGAACACAGTCCAATTGTCAGGCAGATTTTACATGACAGACAGTATAGGTTCCGTCACAGAAGATCCACAGCTGATCTTCTTTCTCTTTGTCCTACAACTGGTTCGTTTTCTTTCAGACCTTGATCCAGATCGTTGCCCTTAAGCCTTATCAAAGCATTGGTAGGTCTGGCATGATAAGCATTTATCAAACTTCCTTCTACAGTCTTTCACTAAGCTTTGCTCTTAGCTCTTTGGTTTCCTTTCTAGTTTCTCTATATTCAGTATCGGATTATTTAAGATAGCCATTCTTTCAACTTCTACTAGACAATGTTAGCTGTACTTCAGCACTCAGTACTTTTCACTTCCCACATTATTTCTTCTACCACTGACTCAAATCTTTCACTCTGAAATAAACCCATTCCCTAGTTTGCTGACATTAGTATTTTCTATCTAAGATTCAATTTCTCAGAGAACAGATCCATGGACCTATTCTTAAAAACAAGACCAGATCAATGCAGCCTCATCTCTCTCACAGACCTCAAACTTATCTTGGTTGGGCCGCCAAGATCTTGCAGAGCATCCAGTTTAATGCCTCCAAAACACACTCATGTTTCCTGTCCGTCTGCTGGTGCTATCCGTTATATTCATCCATAGCCTCAAACCCAACGCTAAAAAGCTTGGATTCCCTCTCAAGCCAACAAGTATTTCTCTTCGTCGAATCTGTATACTCTGTGTATATCAGATCCTCTTTAAAATATTAATTTCTCATGTCCAAACAGGAAATGGCGTCTCCTACAACAGTAAAATCATTTCTGAACTCCATTCAAGAACTGTTTGTCTTATTAATGATCACGCTTGAGAAAAGCTTCCTCCTGTGGGGGATCTGTCGCTCTTCTATAGGTATTTTTGTGCTTTTTAACAGACTGATATCTAAATGTTAAAAACAAATTTAAAAAATCAAAATGTTACTGTTGTTTCACAGGTTTGCATTTGAGGCAAGATTGGTATAGGCAGTGCTTCAAGAGAAAAGAAAATTGACGGCAAATCTTTAAAATGAGCATGTCTTCAGGTATTTTTAATGAAGTAATACCACAAGAGGTTAAATTAATTCTAGACATTTTTTAAGCAAGGAATTTTACAATTACACTAAAAATGATTAAAAAAAGGAAAGAAAAATTTGCGAGCATTATTATTTTTGTAATATCAATTGGCGCAAAATAATCTTTAATATTTAATATGTTCAGTTAATGTGATATATGATTACAATTGGGCGATATTCAAGTTATTATCAATTATTCAAAAAAATTTGTCAATGTCAAAATATATGATTCTGATCTTCAGGAAAAAAAAATTTGATTAAATACATGCGTTAGTGTAATATCGAAAAATCTATTCTGATTCATTCAAAGTGGTGTGCAATTGTCGTAAAATTTGACAGAGATATGTTTCTTTGAACTTCCAGCCTTCATGAATCTTTCTCATTATTCAGTTCATTTTGGGAAGCTATTCAAGATCTGATGTTATAAAGTTAATTTGATCTGTTATTTTAATATTGGAGCATAGTTTATTAATAATTATATTTTATTAACAATTATTTTACAGCAGTATAAAGCATTCAAAGACTGTCAGGTAATGTATAGTTACAGGAGATGGATGTAGTTTTTTTGTAAAATGGGGAGTAATATACGCATGTGAGGCGATCTTGAAATATCTGGAAAGACATAAAAAGATATAGACCATTAAATAGATATTGTCTTAATATGAACATTATTGAATATCTGTTCATAAATTTATTAATTTTGTAACAATAAATTTTCTCATATATTCATAGCTTGACTTTATTGTTAAAACATTTATAGATTTAACAAAAAACTAAAAATTTTTATGGTACATTATTAAGCTATGATTTATTATTAAAAATATTATTTTTGTGAAACAACTTCTTTCTGAAAAAGTATTTTCTGTTTATAAATAATAAAATAATCTAATAACAAATATATAAAATGGATGGGCATTAATTCCTAAAGATTTGACGTCAGCTTTCTTTTCTCTGAAAGAATGCGTATGTTGCTATTTTACCCCAGAAAAAAGTTGTCGGCAAAATCTAAAAAAAAGAAAGAAAAATCATTTTTGTTCAGGTCATTTTTGCATTTATTTTGCAACAATAAAGCCTTCGTCTTCCACTTAAATGCTGCAATTATGAAATAATTTGGGGTGGCATAAATAACAGAACAAAACATTGACCCCGTTCAAAAAACGCAAGGCAGAATTTAACAGCACTTTGTGTGTTTTTTTTTTAAATGAGGTGGACTGATATGGAACCATAAATACAGGAGAAAATATTTTAGGGCCAATAATCTCTCTCTAAGAATATCAAAATCACAGGCCCTTTTTTTGGAAATTAAACAGAGGGTAACATTTGGATATTCAGTGACTTAGGTGTTAAGTTGGAAAAACCAGTCAGTGTTGTTTTCTGGGGTAAGTGATGGTAGGCTGGACTAGGACAGGGTCTGGTGGATGCTGTACTAGAGTAATAACTGATCAGATCATGAGGAATGATAGTTGCTCTTGTGAACTATCAATGTCGCAGTTCAGGATAAGATGCAGGGTTAATGTTGCAGGTTTATTCATTAAAAATACCTGGATAAATCGCCGAACCGTGCAGAAAGAGATGCCGTAGACAAGAGTTGTAAACCTACTTTGCTCTGAGAGAAATATCTTGGTAATTCTTAGGAATGTACAGTGGTTTATCATCTTTTTTTTTAATTGAACCAGTAGATCCCTGACAATCTAAATCATTTTATAGCGTGGGTGAGTTTTAAGCGAAGCTGAACAAATATGAAATCAGAATGTAATTGAAGTTTAAAAATATCTAGATATATTAATAATAGCAATATCTTGCTTTAAGTATTTTAATTAATTTAATAATTAGGATGACTTCATAATTAATGTTTTGTAATTTGAACTCTTTCTGCTATGTGAATATTATGATTGTCTTTAAATAGTGGCAATATCTGACATTATTCAACACCCCTCAAAGGTTTAATAGTTTATCGTAAACTTAAACTCGAATAAATAATTATCTATCTATCTATCTATCATCTATCTATCTTGTATTGGATGGTTATTAAGTTTCATAAGGTTTAATCTGTTCCATCTTAAATTAAACGAATGATAATTACGAAAAACCGAACTTATTCTGTTTGTCATTTGAGCTTTACATTACTATATGTTGTTCTTATCTTCGAATCTAGTTGCAGAAAAGTAAAAAAAAAAGATATATTTTAAGGCTTACCGATATAAGTATCATTGGTCAGAAACAACTTTTATTTGTTATCTTAAAATGCATTGACATAAGTTCCCAATTGAACTCCTTGAGATATTCTGTTTTAGTATTTGTATACTCTATGAATATTTGGATTCAGGTAGGATGTACAAACATATAATTAAATACTTACGATGATTGTCGATTAAAATAACATAGTTTTCAAAGATCGAAAAAAAAATACATTTATGGGGGAAATATTACCAGATTACCGTTAGATCAAATCTAGTATAGTGTTGGTTGTTGAAACCATGAAGAAGATTACAGCGGCGCTTCCAACATTTATTATAAACAGGATGCTGTATCGCATTTGTTCTTGCTTTAGTAATAATATTGATGTTCACTATACGGAAAATAAAACCTGCTCAACATTTTGCCAGGCATTAATTCCTATTGAATATATTAGATGAATAAAATAATAAACTTCTTGAACAGTTTTTAAATCTGTGTTGACTTGGATAATGACATCATAAAAAAAAAATACAAGAATCAAATTATTCATTCTAAATAAAAAGTTTACTAAAAAAACATATTATTTGTTAACCTTAAAAATAATTGTACAAAATAATAAAACCGGGTTTTTTATTTTGTTGGATAAATTAACATTATATATATATATATATTTATATTCCTATATATATATATATATATATATATATATAATATATATATATATATATATATAACAATATGTTTATATATATGTATATAACTCTCTTTTACAGATATCCCAGAGATATAAAGCATGATTGAAATGTATCAAAAATCTAAATAGAGACACTAAAGTGAAACTGAGACAAGTTCCCATAAACAGCATTTCCATGACCCTCCCCTACGAGTGTGAATTTATAACGGACGATCCCTGGAATTCGTTTTTTGATCACTACGACAAATATTAGGCGTAAATCATCTGTTGCATATGGAACTCAAGTGGTTTGCCAGAATTATTCTTAAAATATTATTCAATCATGTTGGATTATTTAGTTATATGAGGACGGAGATAATAGTACAATAATAGCAATTTTTAACACCCTATATGATAAAAAGGCTCAACAATATTATTTGTTCTTTGGTTCTACACCATACTGTTCTAGCCCAGCTCTGATTAGAAGAGCTGGTCTCACCGGGCATTTTAGAAATATGGACATATAGAATAAGCCTCCTCAAAGGGTAGTAAACTTAACAAGGAGTGCTCGATTTTTACTATTTGTCCACCAGATATAGGGTTATGTTTGGACGTCACCGTTTGCCCATTTTAAATATGAAAGTGAAACATTGTGTTCAATTTTTGTTAAATATCAGCTTTTAAAAACTATCTTGGATCATATGTTACTATTCAAGGACTGTAATGTATAATATTTTTAAAAAATTAAGACTTTATATTACTTGTAAACAGAAAACAAAAAACAAGCGGGACTACAATCACCTTGTCTAGACAGGCGTTCAGATTGGTTTTATGAGCTAAGAACTGGATGGATCAGCTTGCTCCTTGGCACTCCTTACGCATTGCCTGTGAAGCTAAAAAATTTGTCATCCCGAAAAGATGGGCGATATTAAAGACTTTATGAATCAGGATGGAACAGAAATAATGGGCCTAGTGGCTAAACAGGAAAAATAATTGTCTATTTTTTTGTAGCCATAGTGAACTTTAATAAAACCATACAAAAATTATTATAAGATTTATAATATTGGCATCCTTTGTTAGTAAGTTTATTTATTTATCAAACTTATTTAAAAGATGAATGTTCCCATCCAGAATCTATTTGCTCGAATTTTAAATAAAACAATTTATACCCAAATATAAGAAAATTACCCCTGGTTTTTATATAATTGTTATCTATAAGTGATGAGATGGTTGTGGGTAATAGTAATAAAGCATTGTTTAAGTAGTGCATATAAACCAAGTTCTAACTCACAAACTGTGTATATTACACGAAAGGATTCAGCCTGTTTTTTCCATACCATACCGTGATTAATGTTTTATAAAAAGGTATGCGATTTGAAACGTAAATTCAGATAAGTATTTAGATTCCATGTAAAAAAAAACGAGAGATCAAGTGATTTCTGAGACATTCGATTTTAAAAATCGCTACTGACTGACTCATTTACTCAGCAAAGTTAGATCACTTCCCAAGGGTGTAGAAAGTTGGAATTTGGTATGTAGGTGGGTTTTAGATAGTAGTAAATGAAAAGCTCTGCAAACTGCACATTTTTACTCGAAACGGCCTAAAATAGGGGCAATAATATCGTATATTACTTAGGGGTAGTTTAGAAGTTTGAAATCTAAACCTGAGTTTATGAGGTCATTATTTTCCTAAAATTTATGACATATTCAGACCGAGGATTAATTTACAGACAAGAAGATTGTGTCCCAACATTTCACCTATCAGACCAGGCGCGATCTGAGGACATTATGAATCTGTGACCAAGATTGCCACTTATGATATTCTTCTTAATTTTTCCATTCATTACACTCAGAAAAAAGAAAAGAGAACCACCAAAAACACTTTCGTAAAATAAAGTCCAAGTTCCTATCACAAAATCTCGACCATTTAAATAACTGAGATCTATAATAAGATTAAGTTCCGGCCTCAATTTTGTTTAATTTTTTTTGACTTGGCTAGTTTTTACCGACCTGTCTGTATTCATAAATGTTCTTTTTTTGTTAAAACAGAGAGTTTTTTTTATTAATACAGACGGATCAATCTGGAGGTAAGACCTGATCAAAAGGATAACACAAATGTCAGCTATCTGCTGCCAAGCTTTTTGGGTAGGAACCTAGCTCTGGTTAGGTCCTGGTTAGTTCCGGTAAGGTTTTCCTCGTTAAATTGTAAATTTTCTTTATTACAAATGCGCCGTTCTGGTCGGTCATCATTAGTGCTGTTAATTAAAGCGGCTTTTTATTTTTCCTAATTATATTGGTAACTGTCTTGAATTTCAAATATTTTTGATTCAATTAAAATAATCCCAATGGTAATGGCAAAGTTTTTTTTATTATAAATTAATAATATTTTCATTTGGCAACACTGTAAACATCTTGAAGTGGCGCATTTATTTATTACATGTAAATCGTAAATAGTTGAAATAAAATGTCAAATAATGACCAATTTTTAAAATTTTTAATGCGATTTTCTTGGTGAAAACCACTTCATCCGCTTTTTTTTTTCTTAAGTAATAATATTCAAAGTATTTTACATTGCAAATTTAAAAATTAAAGTAAAAATGTTATATGTAAGTAGTTATTTAGGCGTTTCATTATTAGCATTCTTCGTTAATTTTATCCATTTCTAAAATATTTTAAATTTAATTTTTTTTTAAAAAGGAAAAAGTTTATACTCCCTTTCAACCTTATAGGTTTTTTTCACACAGAACATGTTGGTTAATTATGGGTTGACATAAAGCCATTGCACTACGTATTATGGCAGCAGCTCTTAATAAAGTTTAAATTGTGGATATTTCTTTATGAAGTAAAAGAATTATCTGAAAATCAGTACCAGTACTTGCAAAAGGAGATATTGTCGAACTATTTTTGGATTAGTTCGTGGCAGTATTGGAAACCGTTTTCCTATTTTTGTGCGATTTTATGTTTCTTTCAGATATGTAGTGGCTGTAATATTATTTATGATATTTCTCATCAAACGCAAATAAATCTCCATAGCCACTTAATTTAGATATCATGTTAATGTCATTTCTATTCCTGGCAGCTTTATTATTTTTTTGATAGGTAGCTTTCCACTACCTAAAAGGATTTAGTACTATGTAAAAAATAAATATTCTAAACATTATTTATAAGTATAAAATTCGTATTTTGTTTCAGTACAAACCATAAACTAATATAAAGGTATCAACTATACTATGTAGGTACATAATAATATTTAAATTACTTGTTTAAACAGATTTTTTATTTAACTTTTTTTCTTTTTATTTTTACTAGTGTTAAAAGCACATTTTTCATTGAAACTACCCATTTAATTTTATCACAAAATTTGAGGACCGGCGCCACTGTCTGATTGCAAATTATGATAATAGTTTTGAGAATTTGTGCAAGATTTACGACAGTCTATGTGATATTTTATTCTAATTTCACCATTTAAAATACCATTTTTTGACAGAATTTCTTTTGCAAGATTGTCCTTCCTTTTTTCACTTGATAGTAATGATAACAATCCTTGTATTCTAGGTCTTTGTAAAACAGATTTGTATCCATCATACACAATTTTCTTACAAATCATTAGATTCATTGTTTTAGAATTCTAAATACATACAGCACACTCTAAATTTCGACAACCACCACTACTAATGTATTACTACGCACGCTATCCGCATGCGTGGTCTATTGGGTCCGGATGATATTTTTTACGTCTCAAAAAAAAATCGCTGATGCCAAACGATACTCTCTAGGATTTTTTTTTAAATCTTTTGTTATTAACTGGCTATATTTTCTTCGCTGCATGTATGAAAATATTTTCAAAAATAAAAAAGTTTATCAATTGGTGAGAAATTTCATTACAAAAAATATACATTTTTAGTTTATCTGATTTTTAGAGGAATAAAAGTGCAAATTGTGCCCAAACAGTTTATAAGGTTAAAAGCGCTACAGTGCGGGCTTTAATTTGACACAAAAAAAAATTTCGGTATCTTTGATAGTTTTAAAGTTATGACGGTGTAAACAAAAAAAAACATTTTTTTTAAATTTAAAAAAAAATCACTTTTTATTAATTTAAAAAGTTCGAGACCACAAAAAAATGTAATAAAATACGATTTCATGTGCCCGGTGACATACTCAAAGGAACCTAACAGGTTTGACCTGGTTCTACGTCAGAAAAAAAAACGACAAGATAGACTCACGAAATCGCTGCATCGCTGCTTTGTGTGCCAGTGTAATCTGTAATTATTGTAATGAATTTGCTTATTAAATTTCACTAATAATTTTCTGATTAGGTCATTTGTCTACTTAATATAGTATAAACTTATAATGTGCAAAGTATAGCACAGAGTTTAAACGGTTCTTCTATAATATAAATTAACAAAACTATTTAACGGATAAAGAAATAACCACTCTACAAAAAAATTATCGGACACAGAAATATGTTATATGGTATTCGATGTATTTTTGCCTCCTTAAAAAGAATTCCTGGTCAGAATTTGGCCATTAGATCACAATTTTTCCTAACCTTTAAAAACCGGAAAAAAATCAGCAATCTTGATGGTTTTTGGCAATTACTGAAGATTGGTGGATGCTAGAGCAAAACTGACCTCTACTGACTACCATATATCGCATCTTCGGGTCCGATATTTTTCTTTTAAATAGGTTTTTTTCGGTTTTTTTAAGTTATTAACGAATGGGGATTAACAGATGGTATAATTCTAACCATAAATTCGTGTTTCGGAGGCAAAAATTCATCAAAACCGTATGTTACATCTCTGAGTCGGATTATTTTTTGTAGAGTAATTTTTTTCGGTTTTTTTAAATTTAAAATTTTTGACCTGATGGCCAAATTCTTACGACGGATTTGTGTTAAGGAGGAAAAAGTATATCGGACACCATATATCACATCACTGGGTCCGATATATTTTTTAAAAAACTAATTTGAAGCTGGCTAAACCCAGATACAACAGCAAATACATTACAAGCTATACATTTTAGCCACAAAATATTAATTAATATAAGTAGTTGTTAGTTGTTAAAATACAAAATTAAAGAAAAAGAAAAACCCTAACCCACACAACTAAACGCAAACTCGCTAATTCAAGGCAACTTTTTAAAAAAACAAGCAAACAGCACCACTAAAAAATACAGACCTTAAAGAAGAGATCGGAAAATATATTAAAAAAAAAACTATTATAATAATTTTAATTTATTGGAAATATAAAAAAGTAAATTAATAAGTTGGGTCTATGTTTTGTAAAAATGAAATTAAAACATCTTGCCCCAAAGGAAATTTAAATTTTGGGAGGATGTTTTAAAATTTTTTTTCCCCTTATAAAGTACTTGACAATTTAAAACAAATTTTTTGATTCCCCAAAATTTTATCATATACAAAAAAGATCTGGCTTTACACCAATTTTATGAAGACGGACAGAAAAACGCCCAGGATTCGTTTTTAGACGGCTTGTTGATACGACCCTTCTTGGTGCATATTACAATGCCATGTTTGTAAGGTAAATTGGCGTGAATTTTACAATAAGAATTATTAGTCTTATTTCCATATTTTTAACATTTATGTTTCCATTTTCTAAGACTGATGTTCTTTAGCTTAGATAGATAATTCCGTACAATAAGGGATGTGTCGTCATGATTGTTGTTGACATGTGTATTTTTGACTATGCTATCAACTTTTTCGTTACCAATAGATTGTAAATGAAAATGAACCGAAAAAAGTGCATTCTTATATTTTTTGCTCTAGCTTGCCGTACAACATTTTAAGGTTTAAACTATAAACTTATTTATATGAAAATGCTTGGTTGCGTAAACGTTTGCCAAATATTTTTGGTTTGGGAAAATTAAAGATACATTTTTTATTTTTATTTTGGGGATTCCAATTGCGTGAAAAAATTATAACTGCTTTTGCGCAAAAAGCTTTAAATAAGGATTTAGGTAAAGGCCCCTTTAAGGGGCAGTAAAAAAAATAATTAAATTGTGTTGTATAAACACACAAAAAAAAATATATATATATATATATATATATATATATATATATATATATATATATATATATATATATATATATATATATATATATATATATATATATA
>JAHBCN010007834.1:0-41748 GCA_019359885.1 Listronotus oregonensis | reverse complement strand
CGTTACGCGAATTACGCCCGTGGGACCCCTATTATCCTGGCCACACCTTTAATTCAAAAAAGCGAAAGTGCGTATATCTGTGTTAAAAATAGCTGACTCAGTTATGTCATGAGGCATTGACACCAAACCAAGTTTAAACAATTTCTTGGGCAAAATATTCTACGAGCTGCTCTTGTCAGTGCTCAGAGATATTTTTAGTTCCCCTAATTTCAAAAAAACTATAACATAACATAAATTATTTATTACTGACACGGAATTAAAAAAAAAACTTTAATTACAAAGATAAAAATTAAATTCTTGAATCTCACCGAGTGTTGCATTTTCGGACATAGGTAATTCCATGTAATTTGGGAAATGATCAAATATTGGTTTTTTTATTAAGTTAAGAGAAAAGGGTTATTAAGGTTTATTATAGCGCATCAATAGGAGTCACAACTGATGGGCAAAACTTCTGTTGACCCAGTTAGGAGTAATCTTTTAAACTTCTAAAAACAATTATTATAAAAATTATAAGTTTAGAACAATTCTCATTTTTTAATTAAATGTTCAAATATTTCTTTATTACTGGTATGCAATATCTGAACGGATCATAAAATTATTTTCTTTCAATAAGGTCTGAACCTAAAACACTGCTCAAAAAAATTAACGGAACACTTTTGTAAAATTTTAGCTAGGTTTTTTTAGACAAAAAGGTTATATAGTCTAAATTAAAGGTCTCGTAAAAATATAAAGGGAGTTTTTTTAGGTTTGATAGAACTTTACATGGCAACAACTGTATGACTCAACTGTCATTCTGACGCTGTTCATAAAATTTATATTCAGTATTGACTTTGTACTTTGGCAAATCATCATGAATAGATTCATGCTTGACCAACGTTACCAAATTCTTAAAATTTACTTTGAAAATCAGTCATCAATTCGCCAAACACATAGAAGACTTCGTGAATTTTATGGGCCACATGATCGTCCATCTGAGCTATTTATTCGTCGTACTGTGGATAAATTTCGTACCACATACTCTTTACGTTGTGAAAACACCCCTACGTCGAAGAAATGTGCGTAATGAAAAATATTGCCGGTCTACGTGAAAATGTGGAAGATAATCCAAAGTTATTCATTCGTCGTCGGTCGCAACAAGTTGAGCTCTGTCCGTCGACTAGCTGGAACCTTTTGCGGAAAGATCTTTATATATACCCCTATAAGACCCAACTGGTGCAAGAATTAAAGCCGCAAGATCATGGCTTGCGTCGACGATTCGCTAACTGGGCGTTAGGACAGTTGGAAGGTGACCCGTTGTTTTATCGTAAGATTCTGTTTACCTGCGAGGCTTATTTTTGGCTTTCTGGATATGTGAATAAACACAATTGCCAGATATGGTGTGATGCCAATCCACAGGAAATTCAACAGACTCCATTACATTCAGAAAAAGTGACCGTTTGGTGTGGTTTACATGCTAATAGAATCATCAATCATTTTTTTAATGAAGCTGGAAATAACGTTACGGTCAATGGAGAATATTACCGAACCATGATTTATGAATATTTGTTTAAAATATCGATGATATTGATCCAGACGAGATGTAGATGCAACAGAATGGCGTTACATGTCACACGGCGCACGAAACTATTGCCTTGTTGCAAACAAGGTTTGGTGACAAATTAATTTCGAGAAATGACCTTGAATGACCTCTAGGATAGCTGTAAATAGATGCCGGATTCGGATTTGCGACCTCGAAAACACATGCATGCATTTATCCAGATTTTTTCAAAGGTTTTTTCTTCACTTGACCTTCAAATAACCTTGAACCTGACGTGATGGATGTTAACCGACCCTTTTATCGTAATCAGCGACCCCAAAAACCCTAGTAGCACCTAACCGCATTTGGAGTTCCCACGTTATTATGGCTAATCATGAATGCTTGGTGTCATCTTGATAGCTACTATGAAATGATTCCTTGTAAGATCCATGTCTCGTCCATGAAAATTTGAGTAAAACATTCCGGTACTAAATTTCCATTTCTTAAAAAATTCATGCTTTTATGAATAATATCTGGCAAATCATTAAATATTTTCTCTTAGTTGATGTTTTTCACTTAAAACCTAAGTATACCTTTGATCCGTCTTCTTAAGGAGTCAATGGAAAACTCAAAATATTCAATTTCTTTTCTGAACCTTTGGCTTATTGTTGCCAATGTTACATATTTTTTTCTGGCGTACTTACATAGAATAAATTGGGTCGAAATAACTTTCGACAACAAGTTAACACACCAATGTTTTTGATTGACAGTGACGGACACATAACAAAAAATATAAAGAATGAATAATCATTTAACACCATTTTTTTTGTCACCGCTATTTGAAATATACTAAACAAAGATAAGCAAAAATGACGTCATTACAAATGGGTATAATTCTAACTACCAATACTGCCATGTAGAATAAAGAATTCACATACTAAAGGGAGTATCACAAGTGTTTTTTTTTAAATGAATCATTACCTTTACCATAACTTTTTAGGTAATCCATTCGCAATATATACTATATTTGATTAAAAAAATGGTGTTCATCTGGTTGGCAGATCGGTGCAGGACACCTCTATATCGAGTCCCGTACATATTCAAGCAACCAAGTTCACCAAAAAAAGATAAAATTAGGGTTCACGTTGAAAAGAAATAAAACGTATTTTTCCTTATGTTTATTTGTTCTTAATTGTGCAGATACCAAATAAAAGGTGTGATTATTATTAAGTCATTATTAGTCACAAATTGTCGAACCCTCTGTATGGCGCAAGAAACATGCATATTTTCATTTAAAACCTTTCCAGTCATGACTCATTGACCCCAGGGCATGGTTTTGAAACTATGACGATCATCAGAAAGGTTATGTATGTTTTTTTCTACTTATAAAACAAGAGGCTTTACATGACACCTGTCAGTAAAAAAATGAAAAAATATGTAAATTTACTTTTAAACTCAAATAAATATGTATGTATTGACAAATTGCAAATAAAGTAAGCAAAATAATTAACATGGGCATTTTTTTATTAATAAACGTTTCTTTCCTAATTGTAGTGTCAACATTAGCCGGTTAATATGTAAATGTATATATAATTTAAACTTTTTAATCGCATTTATTCAAACAGAGGACGTGCGAAGAATTTTAAATAAAAATAGACAGCGCTCTTTTTTATTTTTTAAATATTTGCACGCTTTCTAAAATTAGAAATAGATGTATAAGATCAAGGAGAAACACATTTTTAGAGCATTGGAAGTATTTATTTGTGATTGAATACCTATTTAAATTGACGAAATCAATATTTTGGAACTCGGTTAAGTATTTTTCTGTTGGAAGCGTTAAGTTTGGCAAAGGTATTTTAAAAATCTTGAAGGAAAATAAAAATTACGGTGAGGCCCGTTTCCCCAAGAGGGCCTTTAGGAAATCCCGGGTTTTAAATTTTAAAAATAAAAATTGAAATATTCTCCTAAAAATTTACAACAAAATTGGGTATTAGACAATTTTGAAGGGAAAGTTAAATAAGTTTGGGGCTCCTTCCCAAATTTTTTTTTTTTTCTATAAAATAACTAAACGTTCAAAACATCAAAACTGGAGCAAAGAAAATGAACAAGATTTGTATCTACAAGGACTCAATACCCTGAAAAGGTAAACGTTTGGGCGGTATATTTGAACATCGGATTATTGGACCTTTTTTTGAATCAAATTTGGAAAAAGAAACTTTTTAGAACTATTAAAAATCAATGGGCCGGCATTGGAAGAAGCTGCACCTGACAATCAAGACATTTGGTTTCAAATGGATGGTTGTCCTGCACACAATTCACGAGAAGTAAGGGAATATGTTCAAAATGTTTTAATGGACCACTATAGGACCCAAAATTCACAATAAACTGGCCAGCTAGGTCTCCTGATCATTCGCCAAACGACTTCTTCCTTTGGGGTCATATTAAAAATGTTATTTATACAAATTTGAGTTATCAAAATTTAGAAAAATAAAAAGTTTCAATTTCAGCGGCGTGCGATCGACTATCGGCGTTTCAACTTAATAATGTAAGAACTGAATTTTATAACCGTTTAGGATATTGCTTAGTAGTAAACAGATTTCTGTTTAAGCATCTAATTAAAAAACATGACGAACATACCACCCGGTATGTTCGTCATTTGTATTTCTCGCGAATTTTATCAAATGTTTCGCCAGTTCCAGTTAAACGTCTGACACTAGCTAGAGCAGCATTGTAAATGTCAAGTGCAAACTTGCATAAACTCATTAGGGAGTCCTAATTGAGTATTTTAATCTGACATTTTTCTTACCAAAAGAAGTTGATGGAATAAAGGCACCCATATCTTCAGCACGTTTGCAGAATTCTGCTAAATAAGTTTTTTTTTTTCGCTTTTCATAATTTTCATGAAAAAAAAATAGTGACTGATTACTCAAAGAAAAGTAAGACAGCTACTAGCATATGTACTCTTTGGTAATTTTGAGAAAAACAGAATTTGAAAAATAGCGGATAATTTATTCAAAGGTGTCTTGCTTTAGGCATACACATACATTAATAAATAAAATTTGTAATTGACAGTTTAAAGTTCTTAAATTTTCTTCTTATTGCCTTCTCTCTCAAGTAAATATATATTTCTCCAAATCAGGAAAAGCAAAATAACCAAGTTGAAACATTTTCTTTAATGAGCAACATTTTTCAGTGTAAAATTTTCCATGTGATTTGGATTTAACATTTGGTTAGCAATATATGAATGATGGTTCACTGGATAAATAAATTGTTAGAACTATGGGAATGAATGGAAAAATACACTAAAAAAAAGAATGTTTACCAGGGAGAACAGTTTTGGCAGTACAATAAAAAAAATTAAATGAGAATGGATAAAAGCTGCTGAAATTTAGGATAAGAAAACAATGGAGCAAGTAACGATAAAAAAAAGTATAACAGAAATGGGAAAGATTTTAAACCAATACCTCTTGGTAAAAATGTATGGATCCAGGATCCTATAAATAACACAGCCCCACAAAATAAAAAGTTAAAGGTGTGAAAGGCTTAACCATAGTCTCTTTGTGTTTTTGGGATCGCTGAATCCGAATTTGGGGTTAGTTTGACCCCATCAGGTCAGGGTTAAAGGCATTTCAAGGTCAAATATGCAAAATTCATCGACATCAAATTTAAAGAGTTTATGCTTATATTTTTGATCAAACTAACTAAAATAAAATAAATATAAATATGAGATGTGATTAAAAAAATTACCATTTTTTATTGTAGCTAACCTTAATAATTGTAAGTTTGGATTTAAAATAAGCATCTGAGATTTTTAACAAAAAACATTTTTAATACCGAAAAAATATCAAAAATAGAATGCTTAGATTACCATTTTTGAAACAAGACAAATCATCAAATGGACATTTATATCTCTAGTGTCGAGTCAGGATATCAAATTTTATGACTGTAAATTTTTCATTATAAATACAAGTACTTTTCTTGTTATTTAGGTAGACGTCTGCAGACCCTATCAAATTTTACTGAATATTATTTCCGGAACCTTACTCTCAAATGGTTTTACAATTATCTCAGGTAAATTTAGAGAACTTTGCTGCATTTCTTGTCGTTTTAAAAACTGCACTTATACATAGAAAAGAGCATTTTTAATAAAAGCTATGGGGAACTGGTCAACAGACCATTTTTTTTTTTTTTTTAAGAGGTATACAAAAGTTGCAAAAAAATAGTGTTTTGCGTTAAATCCGTCAATTAAAACGTATAATTATCTTGCTAATAAGACAACAACAGCACAATAAAGCCAAAAATTTTTTTTTTTGTTTTTTAAAATTTTAATTTTGGGGGCCAACTTAATTTTTAAAACCTTTTTTTGTTTTTTTTTTTTAAAAAATTTTTTTTTCGCGTGGGTTTGAAAAAATTTAAAATTTTTACATTTTTTTTCTTTTAAGGTTAAAAAAATATATTGAAAAATTTTAAAAAAAAAAACAAAATTTTTTTTTTTTAAAAATCAATTTAATTTTGTTTTTTTTTCCCCCAAAAAAAAAAATTTAAAATAAAATAAAATATTTTTATATATTTTTTTATTAAATTATAATTTTAATTTTTTTAATTAATTAAAAAATATAATTATTAAAATATTTAATAAAAAAATAATATTTTTATAAAAATTTATTTTTTAAAAAAATTAAAAATTTTTTAATTATATATATTTATTTTTTATTTTTAAATATAATAAATAAAATTTTTTTTAAAAAATTTTTTAAAAATTAATTAAAAAAATTTTTAAAAATTATATTTAAATTTTAAAATTTTAAATTTTAAAATTTTTTTTAAATTTTTAATTTTTGGACTGTGCTGGCTTTATTCAATAAGTAAAGTGCTTTTAGCACTTAAAAAGTACACTTAGTATTAAATGATATTACCAAGAATCAATGAAACCCTTTTTGCAGCACCTTATTATGTTTGGTATGTTTTGTGCTACAAACACAACATAGGGTTTAAAATATAAAGGTATTTTTTTTTGAAATAAAGGGATTAAAATTGGTAACACAAAATTTTGTTTTGTTTGCTTTATTACATTTTCTTTTGTTCCAATGGGTTTCTATATAAACATTTTACCATTATACGAGTATGTAGCTATGCGGTGTTGTTTAGATTATACACATTTGGCAATTCGCGATCTCGCTGCAATAATTCCAAACAACCAGAATCTATTAAGCAAGCCAAGTATTGATATTTCGAATATCTATCTAGCACCCGTTGTTAAATCGTAAAAATCGGACAAGCTTCGATGAACAAAAAATACTTAGTATATAAGTCGTAGCTTTAAAAATAGTTCTTTTAGTTATCAATTAAAAATGGTTGAAGATACATATTATTAACCAAACGTTGTGTACAAATTAACAAGTACAGGTAATGGAATCCAAGATTTTAGTGTTATTAAAGGCATAACATTGCCTTCTGTTTGTTAGCAAGATTAGTGTAGGACAGGATAGAAAAGTGTGGCACTAAAAAGTGGAACTAAGTGTAAATCAGTTCCGCATTTGAGAAATTAAAAAATGGCTTTGTGGTTATGTTTAACAGAAATAATTTTAAGTCTTGTAGTAAAATTCATCTAACTTGACTACTTCGAGAGTTGAAGTAATAAAGTGAAAACTAGTTTAAAACAGAATTCATACCAAACACCTAGTCCTAAATAACACTGACGATAACAAACTGTTTATTCATTAAAAAATGTAAAATAGTGTTGACTATTTCTGAATAACAAACAGACCTATTAAGCCGGAGTCTCATGCGTCCGATTTCCGACGATCCGATCATCCGAAAGTATTTTGATTGGTCAGAACATTTTGGCGCCATTTTTCATCCAAATATTTTAACATTTTATCCGACGTCGGATGGAGTTAAATTAATTTTAATTTTGTACGATGTCGGACGTTTCTTTCTGGTTTTCTAACCTTACTTTATTTACTTTGTTGGGATTTCAATTTATATTGATTATTAGAATAAACAGTTATAATTTAAAATTTTTTAACATTTTTAACCTTAACCTAAATTCACCTCATACTTAACATCCACTTTCTCTTCTTCCATTAAATAATATTTTAGTTCCGTTAGGTTATTATTTCCTCTTTTTTTCATTGCAGTTTCACAGGTTCACCTTTCAAATGCTCTTATTTTTTTTCTTCTGAGCGGATATCGGATCCAAAATTCCGAACAATGAGGCATGCAAGTTTTCCGACAAAAAAAAATTAAAAATTTTCGTACGTCGGATGGTCGGAAATCGGACGCATGAGACTGCGGCTTTATTTGTTCGTTTTTCAAAGTATCTAATTGACTACGTTTACATGTATGAAGAAGTAGGTAGAAATTCTATACGATAATTATTATCCGATGTTGTTTTTAAGTCAATCCGCACACGATGTTGTAAACAGGGTTTGTATTCAAACTGACATACGTAGACAGTTGGATTTTAAAGTTAGGATTTTTTTGTTTTGTGGGTGTTGTTTTTTGGTTTGAGCTTTTCTTCCAAGTTGTTTTGCAAAATAGAGTAAAAAATAAGTAATTGGAATATGAAAGCTGAAAAAGATATGTTTTACGTCAAAATTTCATTGGATCAAGACCGGGTTACTTTTTTGTGGCGTAAACGACTATAGATTGGAATTTGTTGTTTAAGGTTTTGAATTAGACGAAACCTACATCTGATTGACCTTATAAACGTAGTCATTTTTTTCGATACGTGTAAGTATTTATTTTTAACAACAACACAACTACTTTAACTATGATATGTTTTACCTTTACCAATATATACAATGTCCGCCATAAAGTTGGAACCATATGAGAATTTTTTTAAATATTGCAGTTAGAAAAAAACTTTTAATGGCAATGACTTTTGCGTCTGAAATAACTTAAAATACGCCAAGTCATATTTGACAGATAATGTATGTCAATTGTCAAATTTGTTATTTCGTTATTTTGTAAAAAATATTCAAAAAATGGGTTAATTCGTGAAAATTTCGAAAAATGTTACAAAAAAATTATGTTTCCAATAACTTTTTACGGCTATGTACCGATTTTGAGCGAGAAATATTGATATTCAAAAATTTTCACATGTTCGAATTTTTTTATTCACCCCCGTAACTGGCTGCTTTAAAAACATATAAAACGCTTTAAAGCACTATTAAAGTCAATTTCACATTTTGCCTTCAGTCGCGCATCTATAGCAACGACAGTCCATGGATATAGTGATTTTTTACTTCCACATCGCGTTTTTTTTTGTGTAATAAGTTCTCATGTAGTTTTTAAATTATTGATTATTTTTAAATAGGAGTTTAGTGTGGAGATAACTAAATTATAAATAAATCCGTTTATTAACTATTTAACTAAAGTTTAATAATGAAACAGTTGAAAACGGTTTGTGATATTTTTGGAAATATGGAAATTAATCCAGAGCGTACTATTTTTTTAGTTGAGAATATCAATAATCATCAAAACCAAGTTTCCTACTAATGTTATTAGCACAATAAGTAATGTTGTGACTGCCTTAATAGTGCTTTAAAGCGTTTTATATGTTTTCAAAGCAGCCATTGACGGGGGTGAATAAAAAAATACGAACATGTAAAAATTTTTAAATATCAATATTTCTTGCTCAAAATCGGTACATAGTCGTAAATTGTTATTAGAAACATAATTTCTTAGTAACATTTTTTGAAATTTTCACAAATTGACCCATTTTTTGAATATTTTTTTACAAAATAACGAATTTGACAATTGACATACATTATCTGTCAAATATGAGTTGGCGTATTTTAGGTTATTTCAGAAGCAGAAGTGATTGCCATCAAAAGTTTTTTTCTAACTGCAATATTTAAAAAAATTCTCATATGGTTCCAACTTTATGGCGGACATTGTATAAGAAGTTTAAATAAACGTTTGACTTTTACTTTGTGTAATTTGGAATTTCAGGTTTTTATTCTTATCATTTTCTGTTTTATAATTTAAATCAAAAGTTTCTTATATAAATGAAAGTGTTTTTTTTATTTTTAGGGCATATTCTAGTGTAGAGGCATGAATTTTAGGTGATTTTTGAAGTGCCTTAAAAAAGGTAATTAATATTTTTACAATTCATTTTTTTATGAGTTATTTATTAACATTACAAAAATACAGAAAAAATTAAAAAATAAAAAAAGTTGAAATTTCAAAAAATTAGCAGCTGATGAAGTGGGGTCTCAAAAAATTGGCCCGTGACCATGCCCACGATTTTTCAAGTTCTACTGGACCGATTTACTTGAAATTTTTTGAGAGTCTTCTTAATAGACTTGTCCGAGTCCGGAACTATCCGCATCCCCAATTTTTCAATTTTTATTATTTAAAAAAAAAATCAAAAAAGTGTTTTTTTTTTCAGGCAATGCCATTTTGTGTTTTTTTTTCAACTTTTCCGTAGTTCCGGACATTGCGACATTACTCTACATTGATAATCTTTTTTTTCAGATTGCTAGAAGGGTTGGAATCGTGGGTATGGTCATGGGCCAATTTTTTGAGACACCCCACTTCATCAGCTTCTAATTTTTGAATTCTCAACTTTTTTTATTTTTTAATTTTTTTCTGTATTTTTGAATTGATACATAACTTATAAAAAATGGGTAGTAAAAATATTAATTGTTGTTTTTACGGCACTTTAAAAATCAACAAAAATTAATTCCTCTACACTAGAGGGGTATTCTTAAACTTAAAAATCAAACTAACCTCATTTACACTATCCCTTCTTCTGTTTGTACAGAATTCTTAATTTTTACAATAAATTGGAACGCAATAACACCTTTTAAAAACTTGTTTTTATATTAAATTTAGGTACACCTATTTTTCATTTAATTGCAAACATTCACTTTCAAATGCCGCAACCCTTTATACAATAGGGAATTTTTAAGCAAGCATGCCGCCCCATTTGAAAGTGATACTTGGCAATTTAATGAAAAAAAGCTGTAAAATAAAGATAAAAAAAGTTTTTAAAAGATGTTTATAAAAATATTGTGTGCCACTTTAGTGTAAAAATCAAGTATTGTGTACAAATTTTCAAGTTTAATGATGGATATCTCAAAAACAAAAGGTTCCCGCCAAATTTTTTGGTGATTTCATGATCAGCCCTCCAAAAAAACTCCGTATACCAAATTTGGTCAAAATCGGAGTTGCGGCCACTTTCTAGACAATTACCTTAATTTTATACAGTATAAAACACAAGTTCAATTCAAATTAATTTTTTAAGATTTCTCGAGGACTCTACGGGAAAATATCAGCCACCTGGCTACTTTACATTAAAAAAAAAAACAAAAAAAACTATGTTTGGTTCTCGTTTGATGACCCTGTACAATAACAAACTTTGTTTTTAATTAAAATAAAAAATATATCACAAACTATAAATCATAAAACTATCAGTCTAGGTAGACTTACAAATAAAACAAAAACAAAAAAAATATGTTGGTTCCGTTGATGCACTGTCCAGTAATAATAATTATGTACCTATAATTTTAAATACTTAGTAAACTATAACAAACTATAAATACACCTAAAAACTATCAGCGTCTAGGTAGACAGGTTCAACCCAAATAGGTAAACTTTCTTCGGGTAAAGGAACCCATAAGGTTAAAAGATAATGGTTAAAAACAAGCCGACTTTACACGTATGTGTATGTGCACTGTTTGCTCAGTATTTATATAGGATTACTGTACCTAGGAAGCTTTGCCGAACAAACTACATTAACAGTAAACATAGTAAACAAACTAGTAGGTAATAACTTACTTGGTTTTGTAAACAACACCGAATTATTACGGTATCTTACAGTAAACACATCCGCGGCGTCCAACAAACCGAACTAAGGAAGTGGAACGTTACGTAAACCGGGCGCACCAGACGCCGGCCAGAATGTTGCCAGATCTCTTTTTGATATTTCTTTTTGTCGACGACTATACACATACATACGTATTTTGTCTTTCCACACGTGTTTCGATAAACTTTGACCAAAGTGGCCGAGAATGTACTTGAAATTTAAAGTTAATGAATTAGGAATTAGATAAACTTATTGAGACAAGAGTCAACTATTATCACAAAAAGAAAAAATATCAAGAAAATATGGAAATTTCAAATTTATATAATTACTTCAATAATGTAGTCGAAAAACAAAATAAATCAGTGAAACAAAAATTCTACAAAGAACAATTTGATACTGGCAATCAAAATAAAATTTGGAAAAATAAATATTTACTTCCAAAAGCAAAATCTAAAAGTGACAAATCTAATATTGACTATTTATTAATAAATAATACCAAAATTGAAAATAAACAAATGATAATTGAAGAAATGAATAAAAGTTTTATAAATGTTGGTCCAAAGTTATCAAAACAAATTCCATTAGTGATGATACCAGAAGAAGAACCAAATTTAAAGTCTATGTTTTTAAAAGAAAATAAAATTAACAGTGAAGAAGACATTGAAGAAATAATTGATAATTTAGATCATAGAAAAGAATGCGGATTTGATGAAATTACCGTTAGAGTTATTAAAATGGTCAAAATTAAATTATTGCTAATCCTCACACATTTGGTAGAATTATCTTTTAAAACATCTGTTTTCCAGAACAAATGAAATTATTAAAAGTGTCACCTATATTTAAAAGTGGTGAATCTAGTAACTTAAATAATTTTAGACCTATTTCTGTTTTATCAGTATTTTCAAAATTTTTAAAGAAACTCATGAATACCAAATTAGTAAACTTTTTAGAAAAAATAACTACTTTCCGAAAATCATTATGCTTTTCGTAAATTTAGGGATACATACTAGTATATTGTCGATTAATTTTATTTTTATTTTAACTTTGTTTATTAGAAACATTTCCTACCAAATACATTGTACTTAGATTTGAGCCAGATATTTTTGCCTGGTTTATAATATATATATATAATATATATATATATATATATATATATATATATATATATATATATATATATATATATATATATATATATATATATATATATATATATATATATATATATATAAAATATATATATATATATATATTTTATATATATATATATATATATAATATATATATATATAATATATATATTATATATATATTATATATATATATATATTATTATTTTTATATATATATATATATATATATATATATATATATATATATAATATATATATATATTATATATATTATATATATATATATATATATATATATATATAAATATATATACGAAAGATTAGATTAGTTAAATGGGGTTGGGCTTATTGGTCCTGCAACCAGAAGAGACTTATTATTGTTGATTTGAACGCGCCCATACAGTACACTTGTGTATTACAGAATTTTTAGGGGCATATTTTTAAAACAGTTCTAAGGTTTCTCTCAATAAGTTTAGAAAAGGAAAGGGAAAAAATCTCTAATTTGAGAAGTGGCATAATTTAAATAAAGCGAAAATTACATTATTACTAAGCAAAATACTAAATAATAATTTATTTACTTTTGTTAAGTGTGCCATGGCTAGTCAGGATGCATAACATTTTGCTGTTATTACCTAAGTGAGTGTTTTGTTTTTTAAAGAAGCCATAATAGATAAAAACAACTGCAAAATAATATGCATCGTGGCTATCCATGGCACACCTAAAAAAAGGTAAATATATTATTATTTAGTATTTGCCTTCGTAATATTCTGTTTATGTTTTTTTATCCAAGAAAATAATTTATTAATGATAATAAAATCTATTATTAATGTTAATCAAAAAATCCATTTAAATTAAATTGACGAAATGTGTTTACAATATATATTCCATTTTTATATATATATAAAAGATGATATATATATATGATATATATATATATATATATATATATCATATATATATATATATATATATATATATATATATATATATATATATATATATATATATATATATATATATATATATATATATATATATATATATATATATATATATATATATATATATTTATACAAGTCACTAAAAGTTTAGTTGTAATTTTTGAGTTCCTTAGATTAGTTTGCATCCGATCATAACCACCTAGATGCATTATTAAAAGTTGCTCTAAAAAATAAAGTAGGCGTAATAACTTTTTAAAATGTCATATCCTGATCCAGATTTGTCAGTAATCTAAAAGTGTTTAAATATACAGGGTGTTTCATTTAGAAATGCAAAATTTGAGACATTTCCGGTAAAACCGGAAATGACCGAAAAGTGAAAAATATGCGAAAACTTTTCCCTTTCCATACCATACCTCATTTTGATACACTTAATACTCTAGAAGTTATGACTTGTCCAATAGATTCGTTGACACCCGGTATACAATCAATGTGTAACATACGGCATTTTTTACCATCTCATTAGTGTACGAAAAAACGTGTACAAAATTTTATTTCATAGTTATTACGTCATCTTTGTAGCCCAGTAAAAATCCGACAATATTCAATCATCGGCAACATTGCCATGTCTCATTTTTATTCTTGTTCTTCCCAAACAAAGTTCTAATTAACTTGATACGTCGATTAAACACAGATGTTTTTAAAATATTCCTTTTTTTGCGTTATTGTTAAGCTAGTTATGCAAGCAAGTTATATCATTTTGAATAATGTGTTTTTTTTTAATTATTTTATTTTGCTGTTTATTTTAAGCCGGTTTTTATTTTCAATCATGACTGGAATCAATATAGAATCCGCCCACTAAAAACTACGTTAATTTTAGAATAAGCGTTGCCATAACCTCTTGAAGAGATGTTTATCAACAATGAATAGACTAACCTCCAGACAACAATGTTGCCTACTATTATACAGAATACCTACTACATATGAATATACATTTTTATTCTATAGTAGATGTATAAATTATTGGAGGTACTATAAAAGATAGAACGTTCTGATTTTTACATTATGCAGCACTTATTAATGAAATGACAGATTTTTTGTCAAACTTGTCATGGCTCTCTTAGTTTTTAATCTATGGGTGATCTAGCAGATGTAGGGTTAAGTAACGTTGTTAGTTTTTTTTCTGCATGCTTAAAGTTTTAAGATATAAAATAAACTTATAGTTTTTATGTGGGACGCTCGGTATATTATTAGGCATAAGTGTTAAAAAGGCGACAACCTGTACACTACCATAAAAAAAATGTAGACTAGCGGAAACAGGGCCCCCTTACGTTAATTTTAAAAAGCGCGCCATAACCTCTTGAAGAGATGTTTATCAACAATGAAATAACCTCCAGACAACAATGTTGCCTACTATTATACAGTGAATACCTACTACATATGAATATACATTTTTATTCTATGTAGATGTATAAATTATTGGGTACTATAAAGATAGAACGTCTAATTTAAGTATGCAGCACTTATTATGAAATGACAGATTTGTCAAACTTGTCATGGCTCTTAGTTAATCACTGGGTGATCTAGCAGATGTGGTTAAGTACGTTGTTAGTTTTTTCTGCATGCTTAAAGTTTTAAATATAAAATAAACTTATAGTTTTTATGTGGGACGCTCGGTATATTATTAGGCCTAAGTGTTAAAAAGGCGACATCCTGTACACCACCATACAAAAAATGTAGACTAGCGGAAACAGGTGTTTTATGTCTTTGGGACAGTCCAACCAACGTGGGTGTCTTGACAAGATCTTTATGTACGAAAATATTTAATGTTAAAGAAGAAGAAAACCTGTGTAGGCAGCAGGATCTTGGAGTAAACAAAGTGGGTAGTTCCGAGATTCTTGTATCGAATTGTTTAAAAAGATCAGAGTAGCACTTCGTGTTGCCCTATTGAAAATTGCTGGGAGAAGAATTACACTAGCTAATTCTTCAGAGCAAAAGCCGTGGAAATATCTAAAAAAAGTTGCATCAGGCTTCCTGCAGCTCGTCGATGGGCAGAAGAAGAAAGTTTCTTTGTCAAAGTGGAGTAACTATAATGAAGGCGAAGAGCTTTTTTTTTCATAAAATCTAGCTAAAATGATATTATTTACAATGTATTGGTTTATTTTTTATTTTAATATAAGTTATGTGAATGTACAAGATTCATTGCAGGCTTGTGGAGTAATGCCCATAATGTAAAAATTATTGATCTTTTACCAACGGACTATGGATAAAAAGTTGTAGACGAAAATTAGAAATGATCTGGTTTGAAGGTGATCAATTGCCGAAAACTTATGATGATGATAAAACCTGATGTTCTTGAGGATACTCCAGAATCAGGTATACCTTTTCTCCAATAATTAAAAAATACTTTATTTGATTAGAAAATATTGTTAAATATTTTAATGATTTCTTATTACAGATACGCAATCTGAAAATTAAATCGAGCCAGAAGAGAAAGATAATTCTACAGATGAAGATGATGATTAAGAAAAAAATGGTAAAAAAAAAATTTTTAATTATTTTCTTATAAATATATGTATTTTACTTAAAAGGCATACCTTTTTTCATTTGCATGCTATTTCCTAAGCTTTTAAATTTAAATTTTAAGTTCAATTTTAAAAATTTTTTAAGAATTAATAAAAAATTTTCCCAATTAGGGTCGTTTCTTCCAAAAACCAAAAAATAAAACTCCAAGAAGTTAATGGGAAAGGGGAAGCTAAGAAATTAAATTTGTGGGCTTTTTTTATTGAAAATCCAATTTGTAACACGTGGTTGCGTATTATTTAATACAAGAACTGAGAGAAAATTAAAAAAAAAATATTTCCCTTCATACAAGTTTAAAAAACCCAAAATTTACCCTCATTCAGAATTTTTGAAACCCCATATGAAAAGGAATGAAAATTAAGATTTTATTCGAAACATTGTCTTTACTGATAAGTCCACATTTACTCCGTGGTAGGCATAATCCCACTCACACCCGTATTGGTCTCAGGAAAATTTACATAGGTATTTTGAACTTAGAACTCAGCGTCCTCAAAAGGTAAATGTCTGGAGCGGTATTTATGGGGAACATGTTATTGGGCCATACTTCATTGATGGTAACTTAACTGGTCAAAATATTTGGATCTTTGCAAGGCAAATAGTTCCAGAATTAGACCATTGGCAGGTCCCGATTTAATGAAGTGTGGTTTCAACAGATGGTGCACATAATCATTTTTTGATTATTTAAATAATACTTTTTCAAACCGTCTTATTGCTGGATTGCTCAATACCGTGGCCTGCTCGCTCTCCTGGTCCGGCTCCTAACGATTATTTCTTTGGGGTATGCAAAATCCAAAATTTATGGTTTTCGGGATGATCGCGCTATGAATCTTGATGAATTGCGGTAAAAATTCGAATGTTTTTCAAACAATTACACCTGTGATGTTAAACAATGTTCGAAGAAGTTTCTATGATCGTTTAGGACATTGTTTAGCGGAAGGCGGTGGATTGTTTGAATACTTGCTTCATTAATTAATTTATTTAGATTTTTTTTTGTTTTTACTTAATTTTTTATGTAGAATTATTTTTTTAGTTTTTAGTTGGGATTTTTTAGAATAACATGTTTTCTTTCCTTAGAATCGAAACAATAATTTTATTATTGTTTTGATTCAAAAAAACTCTGATAAGCAATAGCGAATTGAAAAACATGAAATACGGCAGTACATCCCAACCCGTCCGTGGTTACAAAGTTACTGAGGATTGAACGAAAGCGCGCCGGTTGGTCGGGCGAACCTCGGCTGCAGGGCTTAGAGGGTAATTGCAAATTTGTCCGTCCATTGCTATATACCTAGTAGGGTGCCCCTGTCTGTATATCGATTTGAAAGAAAACTGAAGAGCCAAGCACGGCAGTAGAAAGGAACTTTAGGGAGCGCATTATGCCAAAACTGCTTAAGAACCTTAAAGTCTAAAGATAAGGAGGACCATCTCTGTGTTACAAAAATGACCTTCAAATTGCAATAAATTAAGAAGGCGTTGTGTTCCAGAGGATCGTTTTTTAACTTCACTTTATATATTGCTGTCAAGTTCACACCATACCCACCGTTACACAGCGCCTCTTTATTTAATGCTATTCTGGGGCCATTTTGAGCCAAACAGCTATAAGAAATGGTCCTTCTTACCTTTACCCTCCATATTAAGAACTTTGAAATATGTCAAGAGCAATATATTGGAGGATACGGGGGTACTCGAAGGACTTTCTCCAGTCTTGTGAAACAAATGAAATACGCTTTTATTTCAAAGTAAATTCATACTGTGTATCGGTATGACAGTTTCCAAAAAAACAAAAAGAAAAAGGAGAAACTAGGTATAAAAATATATTATTAACTCGCTCGGTTTAAATTTCTTTCATGCCTAAAAATACACGGTCTAGCAAATACATAGATTATAAAACAGCTGTTTCGTGAATAAAAAATAATTGCCGTTCTGTATGAAAAGAAAAGAGACAGTAAACTTAAAAACGGAAATGATTTATATAGGCGGGATATAAACAATTTATTCCAAAAATTTCTTTATTTGAAAAAGTCATATTGTTTCAAAAATTGTGCGTTTCAAGCCTCACATAGAAAAAATTTATCACACTAAGCCGATTAAAATTTTAAATAAATATAAAAATATTTTAAATATATGTATAAGTTCTATAAAAGTTTTGAAGTACTTTGAAACTCTTTGTGTTTAATATAGACTTACTCCTATTCCTTTTTTGGGTTTTAATACCTATTTAAATTAGGTTTGTTCATTTTTAGCCTCTAAATCTACAGAGCGACTTAAAGAGGAAACTTCAGTTAATCTTGATTGTCTCTTTTCTAACATTTTCATTTTGTCATGCATTTCCAGAGCTTTTCTGGAGTTATCGACGTATTCCATAAGTCCTCTTGACATGTAGTATGGTTTGGAAACACCATCATTTAAATTGGAATCCTCACAAAAACATATGAAAATTGTATCTATTGTCATCTAAAAAGGCAAAACAGAATATCATCCAAGTATCATATAGCATTTTTTGAATATTTAGGTCTTATACAGTAGGTCAATCAATAAAAATTTCCGACACTTAAATTTAGCCGGAAACAACCCATGCCACCTTTTAAAACACGGTAAATAGATAAAAATCCGAGGTTTGTTGGGTTTGTCCTCAGCGAATTTGCTTACAGTAATTGTTTAAACAATAAAAACTGTAGACAAAAGGTAATTTTTAAGTTTTTCGCGTATAACTCAAAAACTATTAGAGATATCGCAATGGTGTCAATGGAACTTTTTTAGAAAAATAAGAAACCCACAAAATGTTTTTTATGGAACTTTTGGCTCGCTCCCCCACTATCGCTACTCTACTCTGCTTCGCTCGCTGTTTTTCGCGTTTCGCACGACTTTCATTTTTCACCCATTTTCCACACCCTGAGCAAAAAATTCAAAATATGAAGAGAAAGATTTTGATCTCTACTTTTAAACTCGCAAAAAGCCCTACATGGAAAACTATAAATCCGACAGAATCCATCTTTCGAGTAGGTAAACTACACATTATTACCTAATATTTCCTAAAAAATTACTCTTTAATCTTTATACCGAAGGGATATATGACTTTGTGGAAAAAGGTCCATTTTTGAAGTTTTTCCGCATTTTCTCGGTGGGAAATGCTTGGAGAAAGTTCTCTTAAAAACTATTTTGTAGGTTTTTAATTCTCTAAAAAAGTTTTATTAACGCCATTGCGATATCTCTAATAATTTTTGAGTTATCCGTGAAAAACTAAAAAATTACCTTTTGTTTGCAGTTATAATTGTTTAAACAATTACTGTAAACAAATTTGCTGGGGACAAACCCGGAGTTTTCATCTATTTACCATATTTTAAAAGGTGACACAGGTTGTTTCCGGCTAAATTTAAGTGTAAAAATAAGCTCTTTTGGTCTGTTGATTCGTCTATAGTTAGTAGTTCTATATATCTTAACGATTTTTGCAACAACACTTCGGGGTATGACCGTTATTTTTATGCACGTTTATCTACTTTCTATAACATATCCTAATTTTACACGGATATAATTACGTAACTTAAAAAACTGTTTTTTTACGTTTTGTATATCGCTCTGACGGCGAACGCAACGTCTGACTATATTTTTTGTGCTTATTTAAGACAATCCGCTGTTTTAATGACAGGCCTAAATATTCCATATTGTTTTGTTTACGTTATTGCTGTTAACGGCAACCGTGCGATGTAACCTATCATTTTGTTTATGAACCGGCTATTAATCACTTTTTTACCCCTCCAGCTCCCGGACTATTATCTAAGCTTACCTCATAGACTGTCATAAAGCAATGTGATATAAAATAACTAAAGAGTCCAGCAAGTATTAGAAGAACATACAGGTGTTGAATTCCTTCCTTGTCCTGAAAAATTCAAAAAATCAAAAATGGTAATTTTTTAAAAATATTGACTGACCGTTAAATAAAAGGAATAATTTTTTAAATCACCATACTTAATACATTTTTGTCCCTAAAGGAAACTCCCTTATCAGTTTGTATTTTAGATAAATAAATAATTACTGCAAATTATGCCCAAGAAATTGTTATCGCTCGAAATAATAACCCTATTCCCAAAATGCATTAATAAGGGCTATTAATAGATGATTTAGCATACGTTAATAATAGTTATGGCCGAAAAATATTATTATTATTTATTTATGATAAAACAAAATAAATACCTTAAGCAAATACGCTCCAGTCACAACGGTAACGACAACTACCAATACTTTAGACAAAAACAGCACAAAATCACCCACAGAATTAATTGCGGCAAAAGTCAGAGGGTGGGATACCAGATTGGAAAAAGCTTTTCTTCCCGCTTTAAAAAAAGGGTATCCATACATTGCTGAAAAATATAAATAAATAAAGAAAAAGTATAAAGGATGTCTTAAAACCAATAAGATACCCAATGAGTTTTTTAATAAGGCCATCTTATACCCAATGAATATATATATATATATATATATATATATATATATATATATATATATATATATATATATATAAAATTTTATATATATATATATATATATATATATATATATATATATATATATATATATATATATATATATATAAAAATTTTTATGGTTTTTGAAAAACAATTTATTGACATTAGATTTTTTTAATAACGTCAATTATTCCTTTTGAAATTGGTTGACGTTACATAAATGTTAGCCGAAAGTTTAAAAATTAAAAAAAGGTATATTTAACATCAAAGGTTTTTTTTAAAATTTAATTTTTTTTTTAATTAAAAAATAATAATTATTTACTCAAATTTTTATAATATGTCAAACTAAGATTTTGTAAGTTAAATAAACCCCAATGTCAATAAATTGTTTTTAAAACCATATATCTTATACCTATCTTTGTTTTTTTCAGAAAAGGGCGATTGAAATGTTAGTATGTAGTGTATAGGGGAAAACAATTTTTTTTTTTTCTAAAAAAATTTTAAAAAAGATGGGAAAGGACTTAATACAAATTTTATTTTCGGAAGGGGGCCCCCGGAACCAAATTTTAAAAAAAAAATACAGGGTGTTGCTTAAAAAATTTTGAAGAACATTATTAGAAAAGTCAATTTTTTAGCATTTTGGTAATGCCGGAAGAAAAATTTTTTTTTTTTGGGTAAGCCTTCAGCAAAAAAAAATTAAACAAAAAAAAATTTTAATAACATTCTTTTTTTTTCCCATAAAACTGCATAATACGCGGTAATTTGGACTTTTTTAATCCCACCAAAAACTAACAGAATAGGTATAGAACATTATATATTTTTAATATCAGAAATAATCCGTTGAATCTAAATTCCGAAAAATATATCGGGTGTTCCTTTAAAAAAAACCCCAAAGTTGATGTCTTTCCGGTTAAAAAACCGGGGAAGTAAAAGGCACATTTAAAAAATATCCATAATCGGCATCTTTAATATAATATGTCATTGAAAAATTTTAAAAAAACCATATGTTTTTTCCCCAAGAAAATAAAGGGCTGGGTAGTGATTTCGTTGCCCCCCGGTATATATATATATATATATATATATATATATATATATATATATATATATATATATATATATATATATATATATATAAAAAACAGGGTTGTGATTTAATAACGGATAAATTCAATAAAAGAGGGGGTTTTTTTTTTAAAAAAAATCCTTGGACACGTCGATTTTTTTTGGGGTCGGGCTTTTTTTGACATCAAATGTAGATATACAGGGTGTCGCAAGAAAAGTCTGACGGAAAAAAATTTTTTTTTTTAAAAGGGGAACCCCCCCTTTTTTTAGCACTTTCGGTTTCCCCCCGTAAAATTCTGGACTTTTTTTATGTATAATGTCTTATACCTATCTTTAACTGTTTACGAAATAATTACTTTTAAATAATAATTTTTTGTTTCAACATAAATTGATTAAAATTACATTCCACATTTTTGAAATTTATTTTATCAAATGCTGGAAGTGGCCGCCATTAACTTTTCTGCAGCACCCCAGGCGATCGTTAAATTCTTGCTGTATTTTTTCAACTGTGCCTGGAGAAATATTCCTAATTGCATTACGAATGCGATCTTTGAGGATATCAAGCGTGTGTGGCTTATCTTTTTATACTTGATTTTTGACAAACCCCCAAAAAAGAAAGTAGTCCAATGGATTAAGGTCGGGTGATCTAGGTGGCCACTCTATTGATCAACGTCTGCCTATCCACCGATTGGGCAAAAAAAAAACTTTTAAATAATTGACACTTATTTCAAGTCTATGTCAAATATTAAAAAAGAGAGGTGTATAGGTAATCGAAATGACTGGTTATAAATGGTTCATACTGATTTGAGATGCCCTTAAGGGGGGCCACTTCCAGCATTTGATAAAATAAATTTCAAATATGTGGAATGTAATTAATCAATTTATGTTTATTATTTAAACGTAATTACTTAGTGAATAGTTGACGATAGGTATATAACATTATACATAAAAGATGTCCAGAATTTTCCCCGGGAATCCAAAATCTTAAAAGGGGTTATTTAAAAAAAAATATTTTTTTCCTTTTAAAAATTTTTTCGTCAACCTTTTTTTCTTTTTGTCAAAAATCCCAAATTATATATATATATATATATATATATATATATATATATATATATATATATATATATATATATATATATATATATAATTATTAATTATTATAATTTAAAATTTATATTTTAAGGGGTTATTAAATGGGTAAAAATTATTAAAATTTGAAAGGGGAGGAATTTTTTTTAAACATTTTTTAAAAGGTTTTTAAAACTTTTTAAAATTTTTGGGTTTTTAAAAAAAAATTTTAAATTTTTATTTTTAAATTTTTTTTAAATTTTTATAATTTTCAAAAATTTTCAAAAAAATAAATTTTGGAAAAAAATTTTGGATTTAAAAAAATTTTTTTCAAAAAACCCCCTTTAAATTTTTTCCAAAAAAAAATTTTAAAACAATTTTAAAAAAAATGGCTTTAAAGTTTAAAAAAAAAAAAAAAAAAAACCCCCCCCCCAAAATTCATCTTGAAAAAAAATTTTATTGAAATAAATCAAGTTAGCTTTGCTCGTTGCCAGCGATTGTTGTTTTTTTTTTGTAAAAAAATTTTGACACTGACGTTAATTATCATTCTTGATTGTGTTAAACTTTTATTTTCAATTTTAAATAAATTTTTCAAATATTTATTTTTAGGCTATTTTCTTACAAACTAGTGAACAAAAGCAATAACAATTAAATACAATACATACATAATTTACAAAAAATGTTGAAAAAAACCACCCCCCCGCCTCTATGCAGGCTTCTGCTCTTCTTCTCATTGAATTACGAACCCTTTTAAAAAAATTTCCTGCGTGTTTCGGATAGTTTCACATCCGTCAATAATTCTATTTCTGAGTTCTTCTAATGTCACAATTGGTGTATGATAAACTAATTTTTTTTGATGTCCCCACAAATAAAAATCTAGGCTGTTCAGGTCAGGCGATCTAGGTGGCCAAAATTGTGGTCCCCCCGGCCATCCAATGATTTTGGTAGGCTCTATTTAAATGCTCACGAGCCAATATGCTAAAGTGGGCGGGAGCGCCATCAGGGGAAAAACCAAATTGTTGCCGTAACTGAAGAGGAACATTTTCAAAAAGAAAAAAGGAAACCCCTTTTGGGAAAAAAATTTTTCAATAATCCTGTCCGTTAAGGCGTCCTGGTAAACAAAATGGTTCAATTAAATGGTCGGATACGATACCGACCCCAAAGTTCAGTGAAAATTGTTCCTGAAAATGTGTCTCTGTAATCGCATGGGGGGTTTTCCGGGCCCCCGTAATGATTGTTAGGGGAAATTGGTTTTGCATTTCTTAAAAAAATTTCTTCGTCCGTAAACAATTTTTTTTGGATCAAAATGAGGATTTTCTGTTATTTTTTTGGGGAACCTTTACAAAATTGCTTCGTGGTTCATAATCTCTAGGAAGCAATGCCTGAACCCTTTGTATGTAAAAAAGGTATAACAAAAAATCTTTTAAAAAACTCCCATACCGTCTTGTAGCAGATGTTTAATGTTTTTCCTTTTTTTTGCGTACTTGTGGTTGGATCCTCTTCGACTGCAGCAGGACAGCCTCCTCCACTGCCGGTGTTCTAACTGTAGGGGGCCCCCCGGAAATATTAGCTTTAAAACTGCCAGATTCAGTCAGACGACGATGAATGTTTATAAATGTTCGCCCCCGGGGAAAAGCGCGATTAGGATACCTTTCTTGATACAAACGCCGCGCCTCCACAGCATTACCATTAGCTAGACCATAAAGGAAATGCATTTGTGTCATTTCCAAATTAGAATAATTTACCTTTTTTTTTTAATAGCAAAATGTACGTTTTAAGATCGAAGGAGAAAAAAATACAAACTGTAAAGGGAAGTAATTAACGTCAGTGTCATAATGTTTACAACAAAAAACAATCGCTGGCAACGAGAAAGCTAACTTGATTTATTTCAATAAAAATTTTTTTAAAAATGCAATTTGGGTACATAAGACTTTTTTTTTAATTAAGATTTCTCCCAAACGGTAATTTTTTTCGGCAAAAATGAAAGGGGGTTTTTTGTTTATAATTGATTGATAATTATTATAAAACCAAAATTTTTTTTCCCAAAAATCAATTAGTTTTTTTTTTTAAAATTGTTTTAAAAAAATTGTCAAGCTGCCCGGTTGAAAAAAAAAAAAAAAATTAAAAAACATCTGAAAAGTGTGTTTTTATGCCGTAATATCCTGTCCCAAAAAATTAGTTCAATATCTCAAACCGTTTTTTGAAAAATGTTTTAAAAAATGAAAATAAAAAAAAACTTTAACACCCTGTATCTTAATAACTAAGCATTTTAGGGCCCACATATGAACTTTTCGACTTAAAATCGATCCAGGGGAAAGCCTCCTTCAAATTATGACATACCATTAAGTAACACCCTGTATATATATATATAATAATAATAATAATAAAATATATATATATAAAATATATAAAAATAAAAATAAAAATAAAATATATATATATATATATATATATATATATATATATAAAAATATATATATATATATATATATAATATAATATATATATATAAAATATATATATATAAAATATATATATATATATATATATATATATATATATGCTCAAATATAAATACAATACAGTGCACTCTTAAATTAGGGCTTACGTTATCAAACGAGGCCAATTTGTCATCGTTTTAAAAATTCCAAATTATCGCGAAATCTAAGCATTTTAAGCAAAAATATATAAAGCTTAGTCCACACTAACGGCAAAGGAGAAAATTGAGCAACTGTCTATAGACTTGTTTAAGGAATGTCTCTAGACATCTCTATAGACAATGTATGTAGACATTGTTGAAACTTTGTTGCGTGTACACACTTGTTCAGAACTTCTTCAGTTGCTAGACATGGTTGACCTTGTTGGGATCGGTGCTTGTGTTGCCATTAGAAGAATTACTCCAGTCGGAATTTCGAGAAATAAGTGGGAATTATGAGATCTAGGTCGGAATTCTGACTAAGATCTCGAAATTCCGACTTAGATCTCTAAGTCTCGGAATTCCGACTTAACCGAGATATAAGTCGGAATTCCTAGATTAACGTTCGAATTTATACTAAAAATAAAAATAAAAATTGATGTGACCCTTTTCAGAAATCTAAGATATAAGTCGGAATTCTGACTTATATCTCGGAATTCCGACTTAGATCTCTTAGTCGGAATTATGAGTTATAAGTGAAAATTCCGAGATCTAGTTTGGAGATTCGGGATTGAAGTGAGAATTCTACGATCAAAGTTGAAATTTATACTAAAAATAAAGATAAAAATTGATGTAACCCTTCTCGGAATTTCAAAATCTAAGTCGGGATTCTGAATTATATCTCGGAATTCCGACTTAGATCTCTAAGTCGGAATTCCGAGATATAAGTGGGAAAGATCTAGGTCGGAATTCCGAGATATAAGTCGAAATTCTGACTAAGATCTCGGAATTTCGACTTATCCGAATTCCGAGATCTAGGTCGGCATTCCGAGATATAAGTCGGAATTCCTAGATCTAAGACGGACATCCAAGATCTAAGTCGGAATTTGTACTGAAAATGAAAATAAAAATTGTTGTGGTCTTTCTACATCTTCGTATTTACTTTATAGGCAAACATGACAATCTTTTACCTACCAACTATGATATAGGCATTTCTGGTCAATACTTGCACTATCTTCTCCAAACACTTTAAACAGCAGTTGCATAGACACAGACAGCCTTTTGTTATGCACATTAGAAAAGAGTTGTTAGGCTCTTTTTCCAATAGTTTCCTTAGGGTTTTGATAATTATTCTTAAAACTTGAATAAGTGTTATCAAGAAGGAACCGACAGCGATGGATCCCAGATGATATCTAGTCAAATTGTAGGCACTTTCGATTATTGGGGATGACAGTTGGGTTTTATCCCTAAAATTCAAAAATAGGTGTTTTACCATGTGAAGTATTTTAAAAACGAGATATAACATTACTTTACTTGTTATGGAAATAGCCCCAGTACCAAGACTGTTTGCCCACCAGGAAAATCAATTACCTTGCTTTTAAAATATTCTATTAAAAAAAAATTGCACTGCACCGCAGTAATTAAAAATATCTACGAAATAGTAACTGAATCTGTAAGACTCCTTGAGAATACAAACAAATTTAAAATAGAACGCGGTGTCCGGCAGGGTGACCCGACATCGCCAAAGTTATTCACGACTTTGCTGGAATACGTGTGTTAACAAATAAATTGGGACAACATGGAAGTAAACATAAACGAAGAAGATATAAATCATTTAAAATTTGGAGATGATATTGTTGGAATATCAGACAGCATTGACAAACCCACGCAAATGTTGGAAAGACTCAACAATCCTCAAAAATGGCTGGATTGAAGGTACATATTTCGAAGACCCAATTTATGGCCAATCTTGTGGCAAGTGGAAAAATTCCCATGATAGGCGGTGAAATCGAACAGGTCACTTCATATAAATATCTCAGTCATGAACTCCGTATAGACAAAGACAATCATACAATAACCAAGATCCAAAGAAGATTAGACCTGGCATGGGCGGCATTTAGTAATCTTAAAGATGTGTTCAAATCGGAAATACCCATAAGAAGCAGAGATACTCACTTTAACTAAGAAAATAGTAAACAAAATACAAGTAACGCAGCGTGCTATGCAGAGGTCAATGTTGGGCGTCTTAGGGATCGAATACCAAACAATCCAGTAAGGAGAAGGTCCGGTGTTGCGGATGCCATAAGAAGAATCACTACCTTGAAATGGAACTGAGCTGGAGACATCGCAAGGATGACAGATAATCGAGGGACCAGAAAAATCTTTAAATAGAGACCGAGAAATGGGGCCTACCAAAGTAGGGGACGTCCGCCAATAATATGGACCGATGATATAAAACCCATCACACCGAACTGGATGCAGTCGGCGCAGTACCGCTATGAGTGGGACAGATTACGAGAGGCTTGTGTCCAGCAGTGGACGAAATTGGGCTTACAATGATGATGATCATAATGATTTTAAAAAAATATTGACAGTGAAACAAACAAGGAGTAATCAATATATTTATATCACTTATAGGATCTATCGCCTTCGATTCTCCTTTTCAAATATTTAGCATAGGATTGTTGTGCTACGTTAATAGGAGATTTTTTATTAAATACTAAGCTTGCTATAACAAAAAAAAAACAAAATAATGGTATTTTTATTTCGTTTTACCACACCTATTTGAACGTGCCTACTACTTGTTTAAACCTCAGAAAAAAAACTGTTCTTTATAGCTTCTATAACTTTTTCAATTGGTCAAAATCTTAAAATGTCCTACTTTACTTTATTAATTTTAAAAAATCACTTGACAACTATTAGTATAACTCTTAAGAGCTCTCTATAACTCTTAAGAAATTATTTATCAGTTATAATTTAACATTTTTTTATTTTAAAATTTTGGGGTACCATTAACTACGTAACTTAGTGATCTGTAACAATAAATAGAATTAAATAACAATACTTCAACGTGATTTGTTAACCTCAAATGGGTTAGAAATCTTACAATGTCAGAATTGATTTTTTTTTATCTGGGTACATTTCACGAAAGCTGAGGCCTAAGTACTAACGTACCGTGGGTGTCTGAAGTGTGGTAAGAGGGAGTTCATTCACACGAGACTTAATTATTTGGAGATTTGGGGGAAAAGGAAAAACTTCTGCAGGTAGCAGGTTCCATAGTCTGGACACTCTAGGGATAAAGAAACGAACAAACCGGGAAGTTCAAAGCCTCTTATGTTAGACTGTAAAAGAATGCATAAAAGTGTCAGTACGTGTGGCTCTGTGGGAAGTTGCCAGAGAAGGAATTATACTTGCCAACTCTTCGAAGCAGAAGCCGCGAAAATATCTATAAAAAAGCGACAAATCCCCTACAGCTTGTCGGTGGGCAAGAGAAGGAAACTTTTTTTGTAAGTGTGGGGTCGTTAATAAGACAAACAGCTCTTCTTTAAATGGAGTTAAGAATGCTGTAGGAGGCGCCATTCCAGACATGGGAACAATATTCTAGAAGGGGTCTAAACTATGGATGTAAAGTGTATGTGCCAATTAAGTTTGATCTTGCTGATGTTTTGCTGAAAAATGGTTTCCATAGTTGCCTTATCTATTTTCTCATTACCCTTTATACCAATTTTTGATGGTATTTACAAAAATCATTCGTATGGTTTCTTTAAAAAATAAAGTTATAGTCTTTTAATATACTTTGGGTACCCGCATGTAGGTCCGAACTTAAAATTTCCTTTATTTATTATTGTACCTACTTTTTGGTATATTATGTAGGTTAAAGGTAAATTGCAGGTGTTGAATATAAAGCAGAGTCTTTTTGTTTCCTCAGTCGTTTGGAATTTGTCAAGGTATTTTCGTGTGTGTTATTGAGCATCCAAAATAGCTAACTCGAACTATTAATATTAGTAAGTAATCAGGACCTGTACCCTTTCAAAAAGGTGCGGTACCTACCAATAGATATTTGTCAAGCAACTTAATTATGGTTGGGTTTTCCACTGAGGGTTGTCATTTAAATTTTTTTTTGGGTCGAAATCAACGAATTATTGTGGAATGTATACTCTAAAATTGTTTAATGCATATAGTTTTTTTGGGACGTCCGCGAAGGGTGATGCCCACCCTAAACCCTGGGTGTCTTAATGTGGTGGGGGAGTTTGTTCACGGGACTTAAATATTTGGAGATTGGGGGGAGAAGGAAAAACTTCTGGGGGCAGCGGTTCCTAGACTAGACCTCTAGGGATGAAGAAAAGAAAAACGGGGAAATTCGGGGGGCCCTCTAATACTGAACTGTAAAAGGATGCATAAAAGTTGCACTACGTGTTGCTCTGTTGGGTGCTGCCAGAGAAGAAATTTACGGGCCCCAATCCTCTGAGCAGAAGCCGTGAAAATACCCATAGAAGAGCGACAGATCCCCTACAGCTCGACGGTGGGAAAAAAGGAAGCCTTTCTGTGAGCTTGGATCATTAATAAGACGAACGGCTCTTCTTGAAGGGTCAGAATGTTTAGTGTTGTAGGGGACGCCATTCCCCAACATGAGAACAATTTTTAAAAAGGGTCTGTTTTGGGGAAAATACAGGGTGTCAGTTGGAAAAAGGTTTTTTCTCAAGGCCCCAAATTTTTTTAACGCCCCTTGGGGCAAACGGCCCCCCTCATATGTAAAAGGGTGGGCGTTGGCGGACTTTTTTTTGACAGTGAACATGACTGTGTTTTTTTGGCATTAAACTGAAAAAAATTTTGGCCCCCCAACCAAAAAAAATTTGAGGTCTTTTGAAAGAGATATCTGCATTTACCTGCGCTTGTTTTCCAAATCAGAATTACATGGTGGCTTTAAAAAATTGAATACTAAAATGGAGGGGCTATCTTTTGCCAAACTTTTTGGGGTTGATTGTGGAAGAGAGAAGATCGTTAATGTGTAGAAGAAACAGCGTGGGTGCCAGCACTGAGCCCCGGGGGCCCCCGCATTAATTTGGTAGAAGCTGGAGGAATGACCATCTACACTTACTGATATAGTCGATTAGAAAGAAAACGGAAAGCCAAAAAAAAAACTTAGGTGGAAGACCGTGAAGGAAGTTTTTAAAACATGCTAGATCTGATCGAAAGCTTTGGATATGTCGAGCCGATCTGAATTCCCAAAAAACTAAGGGTTTGTTCGTTGTGTGAGACAAGGGAAAAATCAGCTTGGATCTCTGTGACGGAATCCATATTGTCTATCGTAAGATCTTATGTTTTTCCAGATACTTTAAAATTTAAAAAATTTAAATTTTTTTACTTTGCAAAAACTGAAAAAAAGATATGGTTAAATTAAAGGTAAGTTTGGTTTTTTTTTTTTTTTTAAAGGGTTTCAGGCAGTTTCCAACTCTCCGGGAAAATGCCCCTGTCGTAAAATTGAAAAAGGGGGAGTTAGGATGGGTGCAAGCTCGAGACTTTTTTAAAATTTTTACCCCCAAAAAAACCTTCCCAAAAAAATCCCGGTTGTGTGGGTGTAGATTTTGGTTTTTTTAAGAGGTTTTTTAATTTAAAAAAAAAACTTTATAATGCTCTGTTTTTTTTTGTATATTTGGTACCTCTTGTGGTCATTTATATTCCTCTAAAATTTTTTCATCTTTTTAGTAATTTCAGAGAAAAAAAAAAAAAAAAAAAACTGTTTTGCACCATTAATTTAAAAATAATAAAAATAAATAGTGTTAATTAAAAAAAAAAAGAACTTTTAAGTAACGAAAAGTCCCCTAGCATTTTTTTAAATTTTGAACTGTACGGGTGTAAATTTGGTAAAACTTTTCAAATTTGAAACACTTTTTTTTCTTATTTTAAATGTAATGTATTTTTTTGGGTCGTTAATAAGAATTAAAAAACAAACTTTTTTCTAATTATAACCCTATGAAATTTCTAAAAATTAAAAAGTTATTTGTTGAAAACTCATTTTGGCATCTATTTTAATAGTAATACCAAAAAATAAAAATGAAATTGGCTATGAAAAACAATTTATTTCATTGGAGTTTATTTAACACAAATCTTATTTTGACGTTTTTAAAAAATTCAGTAAATTATTTATTTATAATTAATTAAATTAATTTAAGAAGAACCTTTAAATTCAAATAAACGTTTTTTTTTATTTTGTACTTTAACCAATTTTTAAAAAAATTAACTTATTAGGAAACTCTAATGTCAATAGATTTTTTTCAACCTACATTTTATCAGTGATATTACTATGGAAATAGATGCCAAAATGAGTTTTCAACTAATGTTAAACAATAATTAAAAAATGTTTTTTTTTTAATTTCTCATCACAAAAAATAACAAATTTATTTTTAAAATAAGAAAAAAAAAATTTTTAAAAATTGGTTTTTTTAAAAGGCACCTTTTTGAAATTCATTAAAAACAATAAAACGATATTCTTTACTTAATAAATTTTCCTTTTTTGTTCCATTAATCAAGCACTATTGGTTTTTTTATTCTTTTTTAAATTTTGGTGCAAAACAGTTTTTTATTTTATTTTTTTTTTCTCTATAATTACTAAACAGATTTGACAAAATTTTAGAGGAATATAAATGCCCACAGAAAAACCTAAATATACAAAAAAAATACAAACTATTCACTAAAAAATGCACCATAGTGACGTCACACTTTTTGTGACACCCTGTATAACCAAAATTATTTTCCTGAAATGCACTGTGTGTTAAAGGTAACGTCTGCAAAATATGAAAATTTTACAGTGAATAATAAATGAGCCACATAAGACGGGAGGTGAGCTGCAGGACCTGTATTTATATATATATATATATATATATATATATATATATATATATATATATATATATATATATATATATATATATATATATATATATATATATATATATATATATATATATATATATATATATATAATATTTTCTAATTCATTACAATTACTAGATTTACGTTAAAAATGACAAAGACCAAAAATCTAAACCCAAATATTATTAGTACAAAAAGAAGGTAAATTTGTTTGTAAGATGAATCACTAATTTCGAGCAAATCAGATCAACTTGAATTTTTTTAAAATTTGTCAAGAAAGGTGTCAAATATGAAATTAAACAATTTTGGTGACTGGGACTCGGTCCAAAACGCTGTAAAAAGTGGTCAAACCATTTTTGGCCCAAAAAAATGGAATATCTTAGACAATATTAAATTTCCTGGCGTGAGGAGTTTACTGTAGTCAACATGTTCAAAAACATGTTTATTTGAGATAAAGATCCTAAAAACATGAGCGATAGCTAATTGAATTCGAAATGATGTTGCAAAAGTTATTAAAAAATTAAATTGAAAAAAACGCTTTTCCTGTTTTGTCAATATTCAAAAATCATAATAATTAAGAAATTTTGAAAACATCTTCTTTAAAAGAAGAACATTTTTAATAATAAAAAGTCTTAAATCTCAAAGTTTTATTTTCTTTATTTATAATTTTAATTAAACACTAAAAATAGGGCTTCGCGCGCCGCCTCTAAAGCAAGTACGCCACAAATTTTTTTTTATAGTTTTCATAATTAAAAAATCTAAAAAAATTAGGGTGTATTCTATACACTTAAATAAATAAATTTCCGTTGGAGACAAGTATTAAGTTTATTCAGTAACAAGTAGGGCTATTGTTAATTAAAAATTTTTTTCCGATCTTCGTCTTCATTAAAGACAATAAAAAATGTTTATCTGTATCTGAAAGTGAGCAGGGTGATAAGCATTACTGCTTCTGAGGCTCAGTAGGCCCGTTGTGCTACCTCCTAAAGGGAACTTCTCACTCAGTACGCCGCCCATTCTACTGATTTTAAATAGATGACAACGTCGCCGAGGGAAATCTCCTTAATGTCGGCTAAGAAAAGCCAATACTCGCCAACATGGATCTTCTCTTAGACAAGAGTGCAGGGCAGTCACAAAGGATGTGCTCCACCGTCTCGTCTTCCTGTTCACAACCTCTCCCAAAAGAGTGTGTCAAAAAAAAGGGCTCTGCCAATATTTCATAACTTGGAAACAGACGTTTCACCCTTCTTGAATATGCTGTGAGAGTGTCTTTTGTTGGTCATCTCGCAAAACCCGTTTACCTAAAGGTTCTCCAAAGGTTTTGGTCCCACCTTTGGAACGATCGTGATGCCGGTTCCTTTTAAATGACTGTTTTTGGGTTTCACAGGGAGCCACATTCCTGTGAACTAAGAGGCCGTGATATTCTAGTAAAGACCCAAATGTAGCTGGTTCCTTGGGTATTTTAAATTTATTTTTTTTTTTTTTTTTTTTTTTTTTTTTTTTTTTTTTTTTTTTTTTTTTTTTTTTTTTTTTTTTTTTTTTTTTTTGGGGGGGGGGGGGGGGGGGGGGGGGGGGGGGGGGGGGGGGGGGTTTAGGATTACCTCCCTGGCTCTACTTGGTGTTGTTCTCATGGCTCCGGTGGTGTTGAGACAAGCCGTTCTCTAAAAAATGTTTAAATGACTTCCCTATACATTCGCTTCTTGGGGGTCCTATCCATCTGCGCCTCACACGAGAATTGGTCACGCGCGCACGGAAAAATCGTCATTTCCGTACTGGTAATGAAATATACTATTTCAGACGTGTGACGTGCGGTACATTTTTGAGCCGTTGTATGGCCCTACTCAAACTTCTTTTAATATAATTAAACAAAAGTGTTTTGAAGATATAAAGATTACATATTCAAGTAGTTGTCATAACGTTTAAAAAAAAAAACTCAGAAAAAATATTTACTGATGAATTTACTTTTATAAAGTAAATTTCAAACCTGTCTAAAATGGAGGGATTTTTTTCTCATTTTTTGAGGGGAATCTAATTTGTTAACTCAAAAATAAAATATTTTGTTTCTTGCAAATTTTTCTAAAAAAAATATTTCACTGGCAAAATTGAATTTAAAAAATGATCTATATTTTAGCTTCATGAATTTTTAGAATATCTTTGGATATTTCTGGCTTTGGATGTCTCTGATATCTCTGTACCCTCTGATGACTAGTGGTTGGTGGTCGATCAAGGGAATAAATTTAATAATTTTTTGTTGATAAAAGATTTTTTTAATCTATTTGTTATTAAATTTATGCACCAAAATTATACCAGTTTGAATTCCAATTAAATAAATATTCACAGCAAATTATGCTTTAGAAATTATTTTCATGCCCAAAATAATAGCTTTTTTCCAAAAAAAGTAGAGCTGTCAGTAGATTAATTATATTTCCCAATACCAGAATAATAGCAACACCTAATTGGGTTAGTTCTGGTTGGCTTTGGTAATGTAATTTTATTGTTTGGGTAATTTCACCTAATTTAAAAATATATGTTTTTATGAATAAATTACACCCAATAAAAAGTGACCCGTTTTTAGATCTTTATTATTTTTATAGAAAAAAAAGTTAAAGAAAGCAAGAACTTCCCAAGGTCCTTTTTTACATATATATTTTCAGTCAAATTTTATTTAAATAATTTTGTTAAATGGTGTCAAAGGAATTTTTGGGAAAACAACTTTTTAATTTTTTTTTCAAAACCTTAAAAAAGCTTTAGGCTTTTAAATTTTCCTTTCTGCTCTATTTTATTTTTGTTACTGTATAAATTCCCAATGTATATTCTGAGATAATCACTTGACCCTTTATTTAAAAAATATTTGCATAATTATAATCAATTCACGCCACTTGCACTTGAATCTCCAAAGACGACATAAATAATAATGCCTTATTAACTCAGATGGAGAAATTAAGATGATGTCTTAATTAAGTTCAGCTAAAGTTTCCTTGCTTGTTGCAATCAAATTTAATGAGATTGCACTAACTTTTCAACTAACTGCTTGTAGTGTCCCGTGAGTCAACACTAAATTATTTAAATATTAATCTATTTAGTAATTACTCCAAATTATTATATTTTTAATAGCTGTTATATCTGAACTTAACTACACTCTTTTCCATAAAAATACTTTGCGTCAAACTAATTTGCAATATCAATAAATAATTTCTACCTGTGTAAGCTTTACAACTTTTGCACTAATTGCAAATTGTTTTTAGACTCTTGGAAGACAAGTCTAAAGGTAGTATTATTATTTAATGGAAATGAACATCATCTGTTTATGTCAGTCATGCTGAAAATATTGTCGATTTAAAGGTTTTTTAATTATTTTTTGTAATAATACACATAACATTAAATATCCCAAACGCCGAACGAATGTTTCTGACTAGCTTAATAACGATGGTGGCATAGTCATGACTTTTCTAATTTTCCAAAAGTTTCCAGCAATATCTCGAAAACTCAACCAAATAGCCTTTTTCCAATCAGGCCCCCAATGCATATAGGTATGGCAGTTTTCTCGGCCTAAATGGTTTGTTTCCAATTTAACTTTGACCCTGATGTGATGGGGTCAAACGGACCCCGAATTTGAAATTAAGAATTCAAAATACTAAAATTAGTGCTGGGCGATGTTTATCGATGTTTTTAAAACATCGATCTTACCGATGTTCGATATTTTAAACATCGATTTTAGATGTCACACACATCGATGTTTATCTTTCGATGTTCAATATTAAAAAAAAAGGTTTTAAACTTATCTTTTTAAGCTTCATAAATATAATAAAAAATTTTTGATTGGTAGTATTATATTATTAAAAAGGTAAAAACCTTGTAAAATAAATGATTTACCCCCAAAAATTGAATATTTATTTAATTGTGCAGATGCTCACTCAACGCAAAAGCGTATACGAAAAATGCTATGCCAATTACGAAAGCTGGTGTCAGCAGAAAAAATTTAAGAATATTGCGCACAAAAAGGTACTTTTAGCTTATTTTAAAGAACAATCAGTGACGAAATATTATATTATACCGAGTGGTAAGAAGCCTTACACGATTTCAAAAATTACGGTACAGGCGTGGCAGTACGTATTAAAGAGTGTGTAACGAGCTTACCACTCGAGTTGTATATCTTTTTCTGACTTTATGCTTAGTTTTTTACAAATAAAGCGAAGATTATGTAAACTTTAAGTAACAATACAAATAATACAAACATTTGCGTTGTCAAGGCGTGCTATTTGTTTCTACCCAAACTTTACGTAAATTATTGAAAGTTTTCAAGATTTTGGGGGCTCGCGGCTAATGCGATTGTGGAACTGTACGTAATATATATATATATATATATATATATATATATATATATATATATATATATATAAAATTATATATTACGTAACTGCCCTTACGCACAGTTTGGCTTTACAGTATAGTGTTTGTAATTAGAGATTTACTGATAAAGTAGACGGTGTGTATTGGTTCTTACTAATATAGGAGAAAAAAGTCTTTAAGTTATGGAGTTATTACTCGAAGTTAGGAAGCACGCTGTCCATTAAAAAAATTGTTGACATAAATCAGTTTAGTTACCTGATTGCGTTTTTAAAAAAACCTCCGATTCTTACAAATCTAAAAAGCCCAGAATTTTGAGCAAAGAAGTTTTTAAAAAAGACGATCAATCGCTGGGTATCAATGATACCCAGCGATGCCAAAAATTCTCGTTTTTTTTTTGTCTTTTATAAAGAACAAATGTACAAAGCAGCTAGGGGGTATTCATACTTTTGAAAACATGTGTAAGAAGATAATTGCTTTCTTTTTAAAGCTACCTTATTCTGCCGAATACGCTAGTCACTGTTTGCGAAGTTCTTCGGCTTTATTGCTGGCCGATTCCGGTAAAGCTTTACACTATTAAACGCCGTGGTGGCTGGAAAGTAACACTGTTGTTAAAGGATGTATGGAAAACTTACGCGAAAATAAAATAGTTATTTACATTACTAGATGCAAAGTTTACTTTTGGTGTGAGGTGGTTTTAAATGGCCGAGGCGAAGCCGAGGCTATTTAAAACTCCACACTTGAAAAGGCCTTTCGCATCGTGTAATGTATTATATTTTTCTGCTACTGTTCTATCGTATCGCATAATTTAATAATCATTAACATCATGTTTTAATAGAAATATCAGAGATTTTGAAATTTTATTTGTTAAAAATTAATCCATAGCAACACATTTATTGTTGACATTGTCTGTCATCAGCACTTGTCAGATTTTGAATTATTGTTAATTTAGTATAAATCCATTCCCATTTTAAATGTTAAATGAATATGAAAATGGCATCAAAAGCAGCTGACCTTGCGTGTGGCTCACTTCTGCCAGACAAATCTAAAAAAGACCATCAAACACAGAAATCGTTTTTCTGAATGGCTTGCTACAAAAAATGTGGGGCGGATTGACGAGAATGTGATGTTGGCGTATTTTCAAGAAAATCCGAGTCTTTATCACCACCAACCCTCTGGTCTGTATATTCCATGCTCAAGTTAACAATTTCCGTAAACAAAAATCAAGATATTTCGGAGTTACAAGAAACTAGTTGCTTTTATTAAAAGGAAAAACGATGGTTATGAGGCAAAAAAGTCAAAAATTTTTAAAAGAAGAAATCATAAAGTTTTTACTTAACGCGCCTGATCAAAGTTACTTAGCAATGAAAGTAATAGCCATTATGAGAGTGGCTGGGGCATGCCGAACAGACGGAATATACAGAATGAAGCTAAGTGATGTAGAAATAAGAAATGACGTGGCTATAGTAAAAATAGTGAGTCTAAAAATAAAGTTAAAGAAACTTTGTAGTAACCAACGATGAAGGCTCAGTTCCTTATGTCAGATTTCTACAGGAATATATTAAGCTGAGACCAAGGAATGCTCTAGATGAGCGTTTATTGTATCGTTATGAAAGAGGTAAATGTGTTAATCAAGTAATTGGAAAGCACACTATTTCAAATGTACCTAAAGAAATTGCGAAGTTTTGAAGCTTGAAGACATCAGTAGATACACTGGCCATTCTTTTAGAAGAACGTCAACTACGGTCCTTGCCAATGCTTCGGATGTCGATATTTTGGACTTAAAAGGCATGGAGGTGGAAGTCTTCTTCTGTTGCGGAGGATATATTGCTGAATCCTATAGTAATAAGGTGGAAATTTCAAAAGAAGATTTTACACAAAATTCCTACCAATATTACCTCTAATGAAGTAACAGTGAAAAATATGAATATTAACGTAGTTAAAGGTGATAACGATACCCCAACAACAAATTTAAAACTGTTAATTCAATTTCTTTTGCTAATTGCTCAAATTGCACAATTACTTTTAATGTTAATACCTAACCTAGTTTTTTAAAATATTTTGTCATAAATTAGTTACTTTTTATAAGTAAATCCTAATATTTCCCACAAGCATATTTTCTTTTTTACTCTTACTTTTTTGTCCAGGCGCTGAAAATATTACTTTCGTAGCTAGCAACGCTTAGCAACCAGGTAACACGAAGGTTCTCTTTCGTTATCATTCGCGCTGCTAGGACCACAAAGTTTTCTTATTTATACATTAGTAGAAAAAATTATTATTTGGTGTGCTGGTGATAATCTTAATAATTAGAATATAATTGTTATTATAAACTTTAGAGAGCTTTTCGATGGCTGTCCTAAAAATTAAATAAAATTAACAAACATTGATTTTACTATCAAAAACGGGTTTTTTCCATATATTGCTGTTGAATGGAAAATGTTTAACAAAAACAATTTCCAACCCTCAACATTACAATAAATACCATTGATCAATGATTTCTCCTAAATACCATTTATATTCATAATTCACAATTTTTAACTGTCATGATTTAGTGCTTTTCATTATATCTTTGTTTCCTAATACTGCTCCGTGATTTATTCTCTTTATCGTACGTTTGCAATTTTCGCAAAATGAATTTGACTGTTACACGCAGCGTTTGGCGAACTGCATTGCAGATTGCTCATTTATTTGTCGATTCCGTGTGTATTTGGTATTATCAATTTTTCTTTCGCATTATCCAGTCCAAGTGATCGGTTGTTGTTGTTTTCAGATTTGCTTTTGAAGCTTGCCATACAGAAACAACCCCAATAAGCTGCTGTTTCAAACGTTAGCAAAACCGTTTAAAATACATCACAAACATCGGTATCATTTTTGTCTATTTTCACATAGTAGCGTTAATCAATACATAAAATAACCAAAATTTGGAAGTATTTAAGAACAACTTCGATTTTGTTATTTTTTTTAATTATTTTGTTCATCTTTATTATTTAAAGTCAGAAAGCTTTTGGAAGGGGCAAACAAATATTTATATTGTTTAAACAATATTTATGATATGTAAATGAAAACATTTTTTTAAACTGCTGTAATTTTTTAAATATTAATTTTAGTCATTTTTTACACAGAATCTTTTTTGTAGATAATTAAATTTTCTTTAAAAATAGTTTTATATTAATTTCTTGTATTTTTTATAGTTTCCAAGATTTTTACCCTGAGAAACATAATCCATATTAGATATTTAAGAAAATATAATAAAATTTAAATAAATAAAATTTTATAAAGTGAAAAGTTATTTATCAGAATTTTTGAAATATTTTATTAGTTGTTAGAAATTTTCTGCTATGCTCACACATACAAAAAAAAAAAAAATAAATTTTTATTTATATTTTGCATATCGGAGATTTCATCTTCTTTGAGTGGTGGGTGGTTGTCGCAGTCACTTCCACAGCAAACAATACAAGCCGGTAAGCAATTAAAGCCACTTTTTCTGCAGCTACATGGTTGTTAAACCCGGATATTGTTCTGCAGGAGCAAAATATGATATTTAAAACGTTTTTAGGTGCTGCTGAATGCGTCATTTTTACTGATTTTAAATAATCGTCTTTTTCCCAACCCCATAATTTAGTAGGGATCAGAGAATCAATTTTTTATTGCTGGACTTATAAGAAGACCCTTTTAATGTGTTGTTTTGCTGTAGAGGTATTAAATGAAGTTGGACATTTTATTTTTTAAAGCTAATGCTATAATACGTTTGTATCAGAGTTCATTTAGGTCTTTGGCAGTTTTAGCATCAAACATTGTAAGTATACAACTTACACCCTTCATTGCAAAGTACTTTGATTTTCATCCTAACAGTTTTAGCAGCTGCACGTAATTTATAATTTATTTATTTATTTATTGATTTAATTCCCAACCAACTATACAGTTTATTACAGGAATATAACATAAAAATATAACAATATAATTAACAAGAACTCATTAATAATCATCAATATAAATTTTAATAAAATTATTTTTACCTTTATTATAAAATGCGGAAGTAGTATCACATCCAATAAATGCATGAATAAATAAAATATGCTTTTTTATATTTTTATATTTACTTAACAACTTAAGTTTTTGTTGCATAAACTCGCTATATGGCATTATTTTTAAATTATTAAAAAAAAAAAAAAAACATTTTTTATCATTAGGTGGTGAGAGTCTACTTACAAGTCCAGTAATAGAAAATTCTCTAAAGCATCCTAAAGAATGTGGTTGACAAAAAGACGATTATTTAAAACCAGTAAAAATAACGCAATCAGCAACACCTAAAAACGTCTTAAAAATTATATTTTGTTCCTGCAAACAGGATGAGGTTTAGCACGTGGCTGCAAAAAAGTGGGCGTCATTGCTTACCGGCTTGCATTGTTTGAAGTGAAAGTGACTGCGATAACCACCCACCACTTGATAATGATAAAATCTCCGATACGCAAAATTTAAATGTAAATTAAATTTTTAATTTATTGGATATGTGAGTAAAGTAGGATTTTTTAACATTTAATAAAATATTTCAAAAATTCTAATTAACTCTTTACTTTATAAAATTTTGTTATATTTTTATAAATCTTATTTTGGATATTTTTGGTTTATAATCATTTGACTTTTCATTGAAAAATGCAATAACATTGGTATGTTTACTGATGTTTACATTTTTATTGAGATAAATTTTAGTGCGCATCATTAAATAAATATTTCATGGAGTGAAAGGAGCAAATTTTAAAGATAGCTGAGACAAGTAAGCCAAAATAACTTTTTCTGAAATATTCACAACCTCTTTTTCTGTGTACCAAACAATACATTTTTCGTAAGTTGTCTAATACAATTTCTTTAATTACTAAGAAATAAGCGTGCTTTATTTTTTATATCGGAGTTTTCAGATTCGTTAGAATTATTCTCGTAATCACACATCTTTGGATGTAAAAATGTGAAATTAATACTTTTACCACTTTATTAGACAAATCGTGACATTCAACAACGTTTGATTTTGTACCTTGTGTATGGTAATTTTAATATTATGGTAATTATCAATTAACCCGTTTAAAATAAAATTAATTACGATTTTACGAAAAATATTGCTTAATACAAGTTGCAAAATAGGTGTTTTAGGACCTAGATGCATTGGCAAACTCGGCCTGCGGCCGCGTTTGGCAATCATCACATCGCTTGCCTAAAACACTAGTATTTTGCAACATGCATTGAAAATAGCTATTATTTATTAAATTAATATTATTTCTTACATAGAATATATCATTACACCCTGGTATGAACATTTATTACCTAATTTTATAACACAGTGGATGCAATAAAAATTATTTTAATAATTGTAAACATTTTATCGGTATTGCAAGAACTAAAGTGCAGAAATAATATGAAATAAATACTCTTTTAACTTATGTCATCACTGCATTCGATGCCGTAATGCTAGTTTTAACTTTGATATATACCAGTATATTTGCACTTTCCATTTTATGCAACGTAGTCGATTTTATAATTATAAAA